>SKCR01031420.1:0-65646 GCA_019454045.1 Zanthoxylum bungeanum | reverse complement strand
ATGAAATTTTAAAAGCTACAAGATATTTAATTTTACATCATTTTACTTGATTCATATTTTCTAAGTATTTTTTAGAAGTATTTCCTAAACCTTTAAGTTTTCCATATGGGGCAAAATAGTAAAATGAAAAATAAAGCTAACATGTAGAAGGGTTTTATTTGGTTTTTAAACATTATGAGGTTTCGATTAGTTATTCCAAACATCAGGGGGTTATGCTCATTTTTCCTATGTTTGGCGAGTCCAATATTTTTTTCAAAAAATATTTTATGTGGTTAGAAGTTGTGATGATAAAAAGATTTTGGTCCGGTTCGGATCCGCGTAGTTCCAGAAGACTCTGGTCCATAAAAAAATTCAGAATCGGGTTGTAAAATTTCATACCCGCACTATCCGGAAAAAGGGTATTTTCATAATCGGGTCTAGTCCGGGTCTGGACTGGGTCTACATACACCCGAAATATCTGGGCCCGTAAAGATTTCCAAACCCGGGTAGTAAATTCAAGACTCACATGAATTCGGACTTAGGTATTTTTGAACATGAATCTGCATAGACCTAAAAGACCTGGGTCTAGAAATACACAGGACTGGAAAAAAAAATTCCCAAACCTAGACATAAAATCTGGACCTGAATCCGCACTTATCCGAACTCTAGTCTAGAGTTTTATTATTTTTGTAGAATATAATTGGAAAAAAAAATAGATTTCTGGATGTGGTTTGAGTATATCCATATATGAGCGGGTTTGAAATTCTGAGAGTTGGTTACATAATTTTATTTGTTTTATACAAATATAATTGAAAAAAATTAAAATTATGAATTTCCATATTCCGGTACACATAAGTCCGGAATTCTGGGAACTGGTCCATAATTTTATGCAAATCTAATTGTAAAAGGTAAGAAAAATTAGATTTTCGGATCTGAATATTCATGTATCCATTTTCACGCGAGTTCAGAATTCTGGGACCTAGGACATAATTTTATACAAATATAATTGAAAAAAATTAAAAGATTTCCGGATCTATTACGGGCATACCGTGATCCAAATAGAATATAAATGTATCCGGGTTATATATTTTTTCGGGATCTGGATACGGATTTGGATCCATCAAAACACATCCAGACTCAAATCTATGCAAATCCGAGTCCAAATCGGATTTTGCCATTCTTTACCGTTAGGTATAAAAATTTTGGATAAGAGGAAAAATATTATATAAAATGACTAATGGATTTTAATTCGTAAATCATTTTTTAGAAAATGATTTAACTTTTCATTGATTGAAAAATAATTTACATAGATCAAATTTTTCGTAAATATATCAAATAATTTAAAATGAAAAAAAACGATTTCCGAAACTAATGAATCATAAAAGACGCGTGTCAAAAAAATATGAAATATAACGCAACTCAATTCAACATTACATGTCAATAACCGACCTTAATAAATTAAGTTAACTTCAATTATATATGTCAGTGACACATGCAACATGCAGCTTTTATTGTAGTCCAGCCACATCTAAACTTAGAAGTCACATCAGACATGGGCCAGGCGACCAGCCGCTAGATCCCAATTTTTAATTTTTTTTTTTGAAATTATTGAAAATTCCGTCTTAAATCATCATTTTCGGACTTAAACGAAATAGATAAAACTTTCATTTGTTCCAAATTCTTACAAAAAAAACATACTCTCTAAATTCAAATTCAGAGCACAAAACCACGGGACAGGCTCGAGATACCAATGCCCTACCGTTTTAACATATTTAAAGCTTGAATTTTCAAAAAAAAAAAGAGTTTCAATTTAAAGCCTGCTGATTTTTCAGTTTAAAAAAACTGTTCAAAGTAAAAAAAAAAAATTTGAATTTATTTTTAAATATTAAAAAAAAAAATTCGACTTCATTATTCACGTAAAAAATACTGAAAGCGATTTTCATTTATTAAATAAAATATCACATTTTATTTTCCAAATTTTTACTCGATTATTTATAATATTATTACGTCACCTAAAAATAATCCAATAATAAACTTATATAATAACTTAAGAATATCATAATTATATGTAATAAAATTACAAATAAAATATAATTATTAGTTATCGCTCAAACGTCCATTATATTAAGAAATTAAACAACAATGAGATACATTCCATACATACACATGGCTTCCAATAATTTACATAATAATGTCGAATTTAGATTTACAAAATTTAACAAAATAAATTCTCTAATTGAATCTTGAATCTTGAATCTTGAATCTTGAATCTTGATCAACGCAACGCAACGCAACTACCACAACCTCACCTAATCACACAATCAACATTGGACTCATCCAACGGTTCAGATCTTTGCCAGCTAGACCAATAACTCACTGCCTCATTATTATTGATTATTAATGAACCACTCAAATTTATTATTGGATTGAAAATGAGTGGTGAAATTAGAATTTTGAAACAATGTGCCTAAATTTAATTGACCTAAAGACTTCATGACGTGTTCAGTATTTTTTTTTTTTTGTCTTATAAGAACGGTCATATATAAGTATTTTTTTTTGTCCTCAAGGGACGTGATTTAGTGGTGTAGGTTTTAGGATCAGACCTTTAGGTCCTGAGTTCGAATCCAGAGAATGCGTTTTTTGTAAGAATTTAGGATATCTGGGGATTTTACCTGCTCCACTTAAACCCGAAATGGATGATTTGGCGGTGAGGTTTCCTTTCATATTTATTTAAAACAAAAATTACAAATAAATAAATAAAAAATCATCATTTACAATTAAAAAGAAAAAAATCTATCTAATCTCTAAATCTCATAATTTATTGTCAAGCATGAAATTTACACTAGACATTTGAAAACATAAAATCATATCAAGAACAAATATAAATATGTTAAAAATATCATTTCATTAAATTTTAATATTTTAATATTTATTACTTTTATTAAGTCTTATTATATGTTAAAAAAATTTAGTTATATTATATTAAACTTTCAAAAAAAAAAATTTATTGCTTTCACGTGTTAATAATTATCGCAATTATCATTTATTGATTAAATGGTCTTATAAGAGCGGTCATATATAAGTTTTTATTCTTCTATATTATAGAATTCCATCCAAAATTTAGCCAATTTATTTTCACATGGCTAGACTAGATGATGAACCCTGTAAATTAATGGAAACATCATTTACACTATAACAAATTTTTAATAAGGATAAACTCCTAATGGGGTGTATAAATAATAATTAATTTTCTAAGATTTTTCATATTTAGTCTAAAATATAGTACTAAATTGACTTTAACATATTTATATCTCTATTTTATCCCATTCCATTACAAAATTATTTTTTTTTAACTAACTTTGTTCACTGTTCAAATGAATAATGGAATCTTTTTTATTTGTAGGGTTTGGCATATTCAAATATACTTTTATGTGGGTAAAATGATATTATAAGTGTGATTAATATTGTAACTGTGATTGAATATTTATAATTGTCATTATAATTGAGAAATGTCACTGAATATTGTGTATGTGACTAAATATTATGACTGAGAAAATATGATTGAATATTTATAATTGTCATTATAACTGAAAAATATGATTGAGAATTTGTGTAGGTAAATGACATTTTAATTAATTTGTATATCTGAATGTGGATATGACTGTCCTAGTGACTTTTGCAACATAACAACTTTGTGGCTGATTTTGATTTTATGAAAGTCCTAATTTGAGGGGGTTTTTTTAAATAAAAATTATAAATATGAATGTTAACGGTATGTAAAATTTTACATATTTGATCTTTAAGTTATAAATGTAAGGGTCATTATTTACCATTTTTCAGGCGAAACATATCAATAATGATATTTGTTTTAAAACTTATAATTTATTAATTAATAATATATAATTTTTTTCTTGAAACATTTTATATTTTACGATATATTTAAAATAAGAATAGCTTCTTAATGTAAATAATTTCATTTTTTTTCCTGAAATAACAAAGTTACTCAAAACATAACATCACATTATTTCTAATATTCAACAAAGATTTCTTTCTTAAAACTCCAAAATTATTATCTATTTCTAAGTTATCATTTACAATTGCCAAACATGTAACTTCCCACAATTCCCTTTTAAACTTGTGAAATTGGAAAAAAACCATGAATTAGAATCTACATTTTTCATTAAATTACTGTACTTATAATGTCACAATTTAAAATCTTACCATTTTGTTTTTTCAATTCAATTAAAAAGAGAAAAAAAAAATACAATTACATAAAAAGAAAAAAAAGGCAAAAAAAAAAAAAACATAGAAGTTTACACCTGTTGACTGAGCAATTAAAATTTAAAAATTAGCTGTCACGCTAGCAACTAGTAACAAAATTAAGATGCTGTTATTTACCCTCCTGCAATGGCAAAAGGCAGTAAATAAATTCAAAATGAAGGGCAAATCGAAGAAATGATACGCAAGAATGGGCAAAATGCATGACGAGTTGGGACAGAAATCAAGAATTCTGGTCCCATACCGATATTCAATGTTTTTTACATTACATCTTTGTATTAAATTTTCTACACATCGCACCAATATACTCTCAATGTTTTTTACATTGTACCACTGTACTAAATTTTCTACACATTGCACCCATACACTCTAAAAAATTTGATATTCCACCCTTATTTTAACGGCAAGTTAACAGAGTTGAGAAATATTCTGACATCACCCACCCTTATTTCGGATTGGACCGAACAAATTTTTTTACTTTGAAGTTATGCTAGGGCGCATAACTATATGTTAGGGCGCATAAATATTATGCTCCTTCTGATACATTCAAAAATCCAACTAATTTATTGCAAAAATTAGATCAAAACTACGATCTTGGAGTGTTATTAATGAACAACAAAAAACAAACAAAGATGCTTCACGGTTATCAGACATCATTCCTAAAAAACGACAACGAGTATTACATGTCATGCGTGCACATTTATAGCAAATACCCATTTTTTTAGCTCTTCTCTTTTTAGCATATGTGCTTCTTCCTAAACCAGACAGATATGACACAAATAAGGGTGGGTGATGTCAGAATATTTCTCAACTCTGTTAACTTGCCGTTAAAATAAGGGTGAAATGTCAATTTTTTGAGAGTGCATGGGTGCAATGTGTAGAAAATTTAGTACAGGGGTGCAATGTAAAAAATATTGAGAGTACATGGGTGTAATGTGTAAAAAATTTAGTATAGAGGTACAATGTAAAAAAACATTGAGAGTACAAGGGTGTGCTTTTCCTTTAAATTTTGATCAATTTTTCGAATTGGTATAAAATTTACTTTCGAATCTTAAATCCTAATGGTGATTCAGAAAATTTTAAATTAAAAATTGAGATTTCATATGAAAAATCATTAAATCTTCTCGTACTCGGATAAAATGGTATTGAATCTCATAATAAGTGCTATATAAAATCATTGAAATTCAAGATTTCTATCAATAAACAGTGCAAACTTTTATTTATTTATATTTTATTATATTCCTAGAATGTAAATGTGGTTTGATAATGTAGGGTTAAAATCTCACATTGAGATTTTAGATTTGAATTCGAGGAATGCGTTTCTTATGAGAGATTGTGACCGTCAGAATTTTATATGCTCCGCTAAAATCCGAAAGGGATAATTTGGTAGTTTCCGATTAAAAAAAAAATCATAGAATATTATTTATTTAATAAATAATAATTTTTTTACTATAAATACAGAAGAAGAAACACAGATGTGAGCAAGGCCGATCATCTCTCCAAATTTCGAGGCCTGTCTTTGTTTATCTCTCAGGAACAGCTAAGCTACATTTTTACAAACCCAGCTTACAGCAGAGCAAGAAAGCAAATTCTTGATCTTTATTTATTTTTGTTTGGTCATCTGGGTATTTCCTGTTTTTGAAAAATAAACCAAAAAAATTAATAAAAAAAACAATGGCAAAGAATGTTGGAATCCTTGCTATGGACATCTACTTCCCTCCTACATGCGTCCAACAGGTGATGAACTTACTGTCTTTTTAAGTTCTTGTTATTGCCAGTGTTTCGATTTGAGCTCATTGAGCCTTTTTTTTTTTGTTTTTTGGGAAACAGATGATTGGAAAATTTTCCCAGATACCAAACAAGTGTACTGTAAATGTGATTGTGATTTTGATCTATTATTGCCTATTTTAAGTGTTAATTTTGTATGTGATCAAAGTTAATATTTTTAATGAGTCTAAAATGGATTATTGTATCATTAAGCTGCTATGTATCAAGACTCTATAGATTGATCTTTAAGACCTGGAAGCTATTATTGAGTCAATAAAGAAAGTTTTAAAGTTTTAATTTTTATGGAAATGACGTGTTGCTTTTTGGTCATCTTTTTTCTGCTATTACTTTTGGGTTTCACCTAACTTTGCCCCTTTTTTTTTGGTATTTATAAATATATATATATATATTTTACAAATGTGCTGGAGGATCTTATTTTGAATTTATATTCAATAGATGGAATGATGGTGGTCATCTTATTAAGTTATTTTGAAATGGAGTGAAAAATGATGGGGCATTTTAGGATCACAGTGATTTGAAATTTGTTGTTCGGAATTGGTTGATACACGTATCATCTTACTGGAATCAACTGTCTTTTTGCATATGATTAACCTATTAAATTTAATTTTGTCTTTCTTTGGGCTAAGTAGGAAGCTTTGGAGGCTCATGATGGGGCAAGCAAAGGAAAATACACCATTGGACTTGGACAAGATTGCATGGCATTTTGTTCAGAAGTGGAAGATGTCATCTCAATGAGGTTGTTATTCTACATTTGATTATCACCCTTCTTATATGATGCTGGCAGCACATGATTACAAAACAAATGAACTCGTTGAATTACATTAAGGCTCTATTATTTAAATTGTCCGTGATCATTTTCTTAAAACTTTTGTTTTTCAGTTTGACAGCTGTTACTAACCTCCTTGAGAAGTACAAGATTGATCCAAAACAAATTGGTCGTCTCGAGGTAGGAAGCGAAACTGTCATAGATAAAAGCAAATCCATCAAGACTTTCTTGATGCAAATTTTTGAGGTAATTTTCCACGTCAATATGCTCTTTCTATATGAAGTTATTGCCTGTATTTTATTGTAATAGAAAGGTATGACTAGATTTGCGAGCTTTAGGTGTGATTTGGAAGCTCAACAATTAGAATTAAAAATATTGGCATTACAACCTCATATATCTGAGGCTTTAAAACTCACTTGTTTGTGAGCTGTCTATTTCCAGTGTTGTGGGACCATCTTCCATAAATTGGCTGTAATCTGCTTCGGTTTTATAGAAACCCAGAGCTCCCTTATGAGTTGCGATTAGTTCTAAATTGTTAAGTGGTTTGTGGCTGAACCTAGCTTTTTGTGCTACTGGGTTCGGGTTTCCAAAGCATATTTTTGTCTTGCAGTTTTTCCATTCTGATGTAGATAAACATTTGATCAGATTTGGTATCTTGCTGTAAACTTACATTCTTCCCTTTTCTTGTGTAAAACAAGCAGAAATATGGAAATACTGATATTGAAGGTGTTGACTCAACTAACGCATGCTATGGAGGAACTGCAGCTTTATTTAACTGTGTGAACTGGGTGGAGAGTAATTCATGGGATGGACGTTATGGGCTTGTTGTGTGTACTGACAGTGCTGTATGTTAAATTCCTTACTTTACCTTTGTAAATTTCCCAAGATATAACAAAAAAATATCTGAGTATGAAATACTCTGTCATTTCAATGGATTGGAAACGGTTTTTCTCATGCAAAAATGAATGTATAATCGTAGAATTAGATGTTAGGCAACCCGGAAAATTTTTCTATTTTAACTGGAGGTCTTTTCAACAGGTTTATGCAGAAGGACCAGCAAGACCCACTGGAGGAGCAGCTGCCATTGTCATGTTAGTTGGGACTGATGCCCCTATTGCTTTTGAAAGCAAAATTAGGGGGAGTCATATGTCTCATGCCTATGATTTCTACAAGCCAAACCTTGCTAGCGAATACCCGGTAATTCTTCTCAATTCCCTTCGACCGTTGTTTGAGGATGAGTCTTCATGTAACAGTAAGGTTACTCCATTATGACCTGGAGGTATAGGTTCGAGCATCGGAAACAAACTGTTTGTAAAAAAAGAAAAGAAGGAAAGGTTGTGTACGCATTGAATTGAATCCTCCAACGAGCCCATAGTGTGGGAAGCCTCGTGTGTTGTACCATCCTTTTTCCCTTTAAGCGTTGTTGTGATTACAAATTTGTTGACCTTAGGGCCATATCTGGCAGTGTTCTTTTCGCCAAAATTTCCTCTGATATCTGATTGTGCCAAATTGGTCTGTTAAACTCTGATTGCATTGTTTGAAGGCTTTGTAGTCCAGCTAAACTGTCTTTTGGCCAAATTGTTCGTCACAATATAGTAGTACATACATTTTACATAATATGGCTAGCATTAAGTAATGAGCACCTTATTTTTTGTATACAACAGTTTTTACTGGAGTAATTACTTGAAATACTTGAATTATATGCACAGAAATGCAATGATACTTTAATGTGAACCTTGTGTCATTATTCTTGGAGGTGGCTTATATACTCATCTTTAAAACTTAAATCCATTGATAATATCTTTGTAGGTTGTTGATGGGAAACTTTCTCAGACATGCTATCTCATGGCTCTTGATTCCTGTTACAAATATTTATGCAGCAAGTATGTGTCCATTTTGGTCCCAAAAGCATTTTTCTTGCACTTATATTTTTTGTTTGGTGGTTGTGCTTTTTAAATGCCTAACTACCTTACTACTTTGGTGTTGATAGGTACCAGAAACTGGAGGGCAAACAATTTTCTCTTTCTGATGCTGACTATTTCGTATTCCATTCTCCATATAACAAGGTAGGTTTCATGATCCTTCAATAAATTTTTCTTGAGGTTTATCAATGAATTTTTAGAGTACACTATGCAATTTATTTTCCATTTTTATATTTATCTAACCTTTTCTCTTTTGAGCTACTGCAGCTTGTACAGAAAAGCTTCGCTCGTTTGTTGTATAATGACTACATGAGGAATGCTAGGTTGCTTTCTTTTCTTCATCTGTCTAAGCATTAGAATTGTTTAAGTTTTAACTATTTATTTATTTTGGATTTGATGTGCATGAACCTGGTGAGTGATTATATATTTTTGGTATTTGCAGTTCTGTTGATGACGCTGCCAAAGAAAAGCTGGGACCATTTTCAGCCTTGTCTGGTGATGAAAGTTACCAAAGCCGGGATCTTGAGAAGGTCTGGTTTGAACCCTGATTGTGAATACTGATGATTTATCAAATATTTTCTTCAAGGCCTGGGTGATTTTTACTATTTTCTCTTCATATTTTATATGACACGTGTCCGGAAAATTTCCATAAATCAAATTGTATAAAATTGCCTGAATATGTTGATCAGAAAATTACGAGTGTGTGTGCGGAATTGGTGTTGGAACTGTTTAAATGTTAAGTTTAGAGCTCTTGCTGATATCATGCATCTACAGGTATCCCAACAACTTGCAAAGCCCCTTTATGATGCAAAGGTCCAACCATCCACTTTAATACCAAAGCAAGTTGGAAACATGTATACAGCATCTCTCTATGCGGCATTTGCATCCCTTATTCACAACAAACACAGTGAATTGGTAATTGCTTTTACCATTGCCTAATTTCAGATTATCATTCCTTCTATTCGTAAGTACAGACATGATTCTGTTTGATAACTCACAGGATGGCAAGCGAGTGGTATTATTCTCCTATGGAAGTGGTTCAACTGCCACGATGTTCTCATTGAAACTCAGAGAAGGTCAGCATCCCTTCAGTCTTTCAAACATCGTATCTGTCATGAATGTTGCTGGGAAGTTGAAGTCAAGGCATGAGGTAATTATCCAATTTCTTCTAATGTGCTTTGTCTGATATCTGTGTTTTAAAATAATGTACAGACATGTTAACACGTTATCTATGACTATTCACTGTATTCCGTTGGCATAGACAGACAAGTCACCTAGAGTATTTTCGTTTATTGTATTTTCTAATTCACTACCTAAGTTTGTCAGCACTTGTTTTACATTGAAGTCTTCAAGACATTGAAGGTTAAAACATTTTTCCCCATTCCAAACTGCTTGAGAGTTGCGGCTCTACTTTGATTTATTAAATAAAAGTGTGATGCTATTGGATACATTTTAGTGAACATGTTCTCTGTGTGCAGTTTCCTCCAGAGAAGTTTGTGGAAGTAATGAAGCTAATGGAGCATAGGTATGGAGCCAAAGACTTCGTAACGAGCAAAGACAGTAGTCTTTTGGCTCCAGGAACATACTATCTCACTGAAGTTGACTCCATGTACCGGAGATTCTATGCCAAGAAGCCTGCAGATGCTGCCACCTGTGAGAATGGTTCATTCGCAAACGGTCACTAATGGTGAACTGAATTCTGTTCGTATTGTCTGATATCGCGTCATCTTATTTGATGTTCTTTTTCTATAGACCAGTATCGCCAGAAGTTGCGTCGTCTTATTTTATGTTGTTTTTCTATAGTTCAATGTTGCCAGTAGTTAAAAGATCCATGCTTCCGTAAGTTTGTTCATCAGCAAGCAGACTATAAGCTGCAAATTGTTTTACTTGTAATAAAAGTTTCCAAAATGCATTGACATGGCAAAAATTCTTCTGTAACTCCTAAAATTTTCTTAAATCTTTGAATCCATTTTGTGCAAGTTGTGTAGCCTGCCTGTGTTCTAAGTATTTCTTTTTCAGCTTTGAAATGATTGAATTTGGATCCCGTTTCACGTATCATTAAAATTCATTTACATTTAAATTATTATCTAAAAATTGCCGGTAACATTTTCAAATCCTAAGTGAAATACCAAATGTCCCGCATATATTGGTGGCCTATATGACAATATGCTGTCTCCACAAAGTATAAGTAAAATATTTGACCCTCTTGATTTTTCAATTTTATCTCATTTATTTTCAATTTTTTTTTTTTAAAATAGTTAAAATAAATATTAATTTTTTAACTTAACCTCTCGTATGTTTTCTCACATTTGACCCTCTTGGATTTTAGGTAAATTACTTTCCATTCTGTTCTGTTTTGTTCATTTCATTCCATTGAATTACATTCTATTATAATCAATCCAAACATAACCTTACGCACACCCATCTTCATCACCACCAAGCCTATATTCATCAATTGGAGGTCGGCGCCTTGACGGAGCAACAATCGGCGGTGGCGCTTCAAACAACACAGGATGAGTTTTGTGAAATACTTAAAACTTGATCCACCATGCATAATAAACTTAATTGAATAAGGCCAAATGCGGAGATAAATTAGGAAAATTTACTAACCTCCCACCGTTGATGTTACAATAATGCTACTAATTTGGTTGAATTTTGGTTCTTCTAATCTCTCAAAAACTCCCACATATGTAATCTGTTGACGGCGGATTTTGGTTTCAGGGGCAATATGGGAATATCACTCCCGAGGAAATCCTCCTTCAATAGTGAATTTGTTTGGTTATGGGGGACCAAAAGCAAACTTAGCAAAAGACAGATAAATACGCCAATCGACAAGGAGATTTAACGTGGTTCGGTGGATTTGGATCCGACCTACGTCCACGGACACAAACAAGATGATACTTTTATTACTTAAACACTCTTTTTCGGGTCTCTTTTTGTTTTCTACAAGTCAGAGCTTGAAGATTCAGATCCCTCCTTTTTTGATGCCATTTACACATACTCTGTCCTCCTATTTATAATAGTGTAGAAATCATATTCCTTCTCCTATAAGAATTTCCTAGTTGAAACTATTCCATTTTCCCATAAGGATTCCTAGTCAAAACTATTCCCTTTTCTCATAAGGATTCCTAATCAAAACTACCTTTACTTTCTTTATCATACTAGGATATTGACTTACTAGTTTACCCCATGAAAGTAGGATAACTTATTATCTTATCTTGTATGGATAGAATGCCTTATTTTCCCGAACATGTCTTGCCATATGCTCGGTCTTCATGTGGTCGGTCATAATAGTCTTTTGTACTGAGAATGCTGCTGTCGATCTGATAATTGCCCGGTCATCTTGAACTCAAGTGCTCGGTCACTAACCGTAAAGTTCCCGGCCTCTTACTGTTGACTCTTTAGTGGTCGGGTCGGCATTAATAATCTTGACTGAGAAGTGAATTACCTTTTTTACCCCCGTCGTGCTGCTTAAATAACACAGTGCCTGAAAACACCATCAACATTTGTCCCTTAGTTCTCGGTTCCAACGAGTATGCAAGTTGGTGCCGGGAACTATATAAAGATGGTGTGCTGATCGCCTTGCTGGTGGTCGCTCCAGAAATCACAGAGAAATTGCATTCGCCATCAATTAAGTCTTATGTTTCTATCTTCATATCCTCGGTTATTTGGAGATGCTGACCCTATTTAGAATGATTCTCCACCTCAAAGCAAATTGCTTACTTGGGTCGTTCCATAAGGAAATGAAGTTCCTCTTGTTTGTCCAAACCAAAAATGACTCATCCTCTGTAATATCTGTACCAGAGATTTAGAGGTCCTGACCCCTGACTGATCCAATCTTGATTGTGAGGAGAAAATTTTGCCTCTGAGCTAACGATGATGTGCTCGGTGGCATGTGATCCTGTCTCGAGCTGTGAGAGATGCTCGGACATGGGGGAATGTTACGTCCCCAGTCCAAAGGGCTGACTCGGTGGGACATACCCCGACCCCGAGCTGAGAAAGACACTTGGACCTGGGGGAATGTTACGTCCCCAGACCAAAAGGACAGACTCGGTGGGACACGACCCGACCCCGAGCTGAGATGAACACTTGGCCCTGGGGGAATGTTACGTCCCCAGACCAAAAAGACGGACTCGGTGGGACGTAACCCGACCCCGAGCTGAGATGAACACTTGGCCCTGGGGGAATGTTACGTCCCCAGACCAAAAGGATGGACTCGGTGGGACGTAACCCGACCCCGAGCTGAGATGAACACTTGGCCCTAGGGGAATGTTACGTCCCCAGACCAAAAGGACGGACTCGGTGGGACGTAACCCGACCCCGAGCTGAGATGAACACTTGGCCCTGGGGAATGTTACGTCCCCAGACCAAAAGGATGGACTCGGTGGGACGTAACCCGACCCCGAGCTGAGATGAACACTTGGCCCTGGGGGAATGTTACGTCCCCAGACCAAAAGGACGGACTCGGTGGGACACGACCCGACCCCGAGCTGAGATGAACACTTGGCCCTGGGGGAATGTTACGTCCCCAGACCAAAAGGACGGACTCGATGGGACACGACCCGACCCCGAGCTGAGATGAACACTTGGCCCTGGGGGAATGTTACGTCCCCAGACCAAAAGGACGGACTCGGTGGGACGTAACCCGACCCCGAGCTGAGATGAACACTTGGCCCTGGGGGAATGTTACGTCCCCAGACCAAAAGAACGGACTCGGTGGGACGTAACCCGACCCCGAGCTGAGAGAAACCAAGTGACCTCGGTGGAACGAATCCAGCCTCGAGCCGAATAAACAAGTGGCCTCGGCGGAACGAATCCAGCCCCGAGCCAGGTAATCCAAGTGGCCTCGGCGGAACGAATCCAGCCCCGAGCCAGGTAATCTTTGGGACTTGCTCAGAAGGGAATTGAATCAACCTTGTGAAGCCCTACCGAATCTGACACGGGCGTCCCCTTGCCAGACCAGCGAAAAACAAAATCAAAACTTTAAAAAATAAGACCAAAAAGGTGGGGGTGACTCGGCACTTGTCCCAAAAGAAAAATTTTTACAAATGTAAACAACAGCACGGAAGCCTCAAAACAGCGTCCTGCCCGAGGCCTCCAAAACACAATTCTGAATCTTTCAATTCAGTGTCCCGGCGAACCAGGATTCGGATCAGAAGAGCGTTTGATTGGTAAGGGCACATCCTCTACACGTCGGTTCACTGGGGAGCCTGTGTATCGTATGAGGGCTCCTCCTTACCACGCTGGAGTAGGCACACGCTATGGGGCACAACGCATCCCCGTGCTGAGTCTCTCGCTGATCTGGATGATGAATGGATCAAAGAGTGTCCGGGATACTAAGGGCACATTCCTCCTTAGGTCCGGCATCACTGGAGCTAGCAATCGTCACGGGGGCATCATTTATCCCCCGTGATATGCTTTCCCACGGATCCATTACATCGGGTAAGTGAGGATCAAAGAGTGTTCGACACATTAAGGGCATATTCATCCTTATGTTCGGTAACACTGGAGTAAGCAATCGCCACGGGGGTATCATCCCTCCCCGTACTATGCTTCTCACGGATCCTATGCATCGAGTATGTCCCTGAGGACCCCGAGCCAAGAGAGATATTTGGTTATGGGGGAATGTCTCGTCCCCAGACCAATGAGCGTGACTCGGTGGGACGTAACCCGACCCTGAGCCGAAAAAGGCACTTGGACCTGGAGGAATGTTACGTCCCCAGTCCGAAGGGCTGACTCGGTGGGATGTACCCGACCCCGAGCTGAGAAAAAGTCACTTGGACCTGGGGGAATGTTACGTCCCCAATCCGAAGGGCTGACTCAGTGGGATGTACCTGACCCCGAGCTGAGAAAAAGGCACTTGGACCTGGGGGAATGTTACGTCCCCAGTCCGAAGGGCTGACTCGGTGGGATATACCCGACCCCGAGCTGAGAAAAAGGCACTTGGTCCTGAGGGAATGTTACGTCCCCAGTCCGAAGAGGTAGACTCGGTGGGACGTAACCCGACCCCGAGTGAAGAGAGGCACTTGGACCTGGGGGAATGTTACGTCCCCAGTCCGAAGAGGTAGACTCGGTGGGACGTAACCCGACCCCGAGTGAAGAGAGGCACTTGGACCTGAGGGAATGTTACGTCCCCAGTCCGAAGGGCTGACTCGGTGGGACGTACCCCGACCCCGAGCTGAAAAAGACACTTGGTCCTGGGGGAATGTTACGTCCCCAGTCCGAAGAGGTAGACTCGGTGGGACGTAACCCGACCCCGAGTGAAGAGAGGCACTTGGACCTGGGGGAATGTTACGTCCCCAGTCCGAAGGGCTGACTCGGTGCAGTGGTTTGAACTCCTTGTGTTTTAAGGGCGGCCTTCTGGATTCTCTTTCTAAGCGGCGGGGGGCGCCCTCTTTCGTGGTTCTTTCTCTGATGGTGTTCCCTCTTCGGGATATTTTCTCCTTGTTCTCTAACAGAACGAACTTCCGGGCCACTTATAGGGCGGTTGCGTAGTCCGGGGTGTCTTGGATCCTTAGGTGGGTCCATAGCCTTCCGACTTTCAAGACTGCTTTTAAGCTTTCCAGGGCCTCGGGGGATTCATACCCTCCGACTTCGAGTACCATATTATGGTACCTTTCAACAAATATCTTCAAAGGTTCGTCGTCTCCTTGTTTCATAAGCCTTAGTTTTCCAATTGTCTTTCTGGGGACACAAGCTCCTTTGAAGTGTCGTATGAATGATTTTCTCAGTTGTGCGAAGCTGCTGATGCTTCTTGGGGCTAGGCTTCTATACCATAGAATGGCCGGTCCGGCCAGAGTTAGGGGGAACACTTTGCAGATGGCGTCCCCTGTTACCCCTTGTACCTCCATTAGTAGGACAAAGCCTTCAATGTGGGTTTTGGGATCAGTATGGCCTTTGTATGGTGTCATGGTCGGCATGCTGAATCTTTTTGGGAATTTCTCTGACTTTATTTCTTCTGTGAGGGGGGACTCATCTTTGCCGTCCTGGGCATCCCCTCTGTCTGCATTGGGGTATACTCCTCATTTGACCAACTCCTCCCGTAACCAAGATTTCATGCTGCTGTCTTTGGTTCCATGCCGCCCCCTGTGGTTTCTTTTCTTTCTGCTATCTCGGGAATGGTGCTTCTCGGGTCGGTATCTTCTCATACTTTTTCATTATTTTCTTTTCCTCTTCTCCGGTGTTTGTGAGGGCTATCGTAGGAGGAGTCTGGTGACGATTTGTCATCTTCTCCCTCCCATGTGTCCTCGGTCTGGGAATCTTCCTGAACCACTACAGATCTTACCCTGTAAGGATCCCTCCTCCGGGGTCTGTCGTCCTCACTTGTATCGACAATTCTTTTTCCTTCTGCTATGTCGTTCCTTCGTCGGCTAGTCCCGGCCTCGAATTTTCCATTGTGTGCCCCTTCTATCCTTTCCAACCGGTCTACTATGGTTTTTAGCAGAGTTTGGCTTTCCTCCCTTTCTTTCCTAAGGTTCTCCTCAATCTTTTCCATCCAGTCTTCAGCCGAGCTCCCTGATGGTTGGTGGTTTCCGTCTTCCGCCATTGTCTCACTACGCGAGTTGCTTTTTGTTGAATTCCCCACAGACGGCGCCAACTGTTGACATCGGATTTTGGTCTCAGGGGCAATATGGGAATATCACTCCCGAGGAAATCCTCATTCAATAGTGAATTTGTTTGGTTATGGGGGACCAAAGGCAAACTTAGCAAAAGACAGATAAATACGCCAATCGACAAGGAGATTTAACGTGGTTCGGTGGATTTGGATCCGACCTACGTCCACGGACACAAACAAGATGATACTTTTATTACTTAAACACTCTTTTTCGGGTCTCTTTTTGTTTTCTACAAGTCAGAGCTTGAAGATTCAGATCCCTCCTTTTTTGATGCCATTTACACATACTCTGCCCTCCTATTTATAATAGTGTAGAAATCATATTCCTTCTCCTATAAGAATTTCCTAGTTGAAACTATTCCATTTTCCTATAAGGATTCCTAGTCAAAACTATTCCATTTTCCCATAAGGATTCCTAATCAAAACTACCTTTACTTTCTTTATCATACTTGGATATTGACTTACTAGTTTACCCCATGAAAGTAGGATAACTTATTATCTTATCTTGTATGGATAGAATGCCTTATTTTCCCGAACATGTCTTGCCATATGCTCGGTCTTCATGTGGTCGGTCATAATAGTCTTTTGTACTGAGAATGCTGCTGTCGACCTGATAATTGCTCGGTCATCTTGAACTCAAGTGCTCGGTCACTAACCGTAAAGTTCCCGGCCTCTTACTGTTGACTCTTTAGTGGTCGGGTCGGCATTAATAATCTTGACTGAGAAGTGAATTACCTTTTTTACCCCCGTCGTGCTGCTTAAATAACATAGTGCCTGAAAACACCATCAACATAATCTATGAAAACGTTTCTATAGTCTTCAAGCTCAAAGACTGAAATTTTCACCCATTGCCCTCTATATATAACATCTTCCATCAAGAGGTTAATGGACAATTCAAAGAAGTTATGGGGTCGTTTCCAAATGATGGAGAGTTATGGACAATTTGAGAAATAAATTAATATTCTACCACTTTGTTCATATACAATATAATATCCAAAATCTATTAATTCTCATATATAAGAAATAAAAAAAAAAAGATAAATGAATCATGACGATAGGTCCTTTCATAACGAGTATTATCTTATATGTATTATAACTTATAATATTTCTTAAAACTTAACCCATACATGGTAATATTACTTAATGAATAAACCCTATGTTTTTTCTAGGTCCAATAGAAATTGATTTTTCTCAACATAAATGAATGTGCACACAAATATGAGAAACATCACAACCATATAAGAGTTTCAATTAAGTAACATTGTTCATACAATGGAACCTAACTACATAATAGAACTAAGTCTCATTCTAACCATATGATCCTTAAATTTCGACGATGGCATGCCTTTTGTCAAAGGGTCAGTGATCATCAATTCAATACTTATGTGTTCAATGACCACTTTTTCTTGAACATGTTCTCTTAGGGCTAAATACTTGATGTCGATATGTTTACTTTGACTATCACTTTTGTTGTTTTTAACCAAAAAAATAACTGAATTATCGCAATAAATCTTTAATGGCCTAGAAATTGAATCCATAATTTTAAGCCCATAAATGACAATTTTCATCCACACATCATGCGAGGTAGCCTCAAAACAAGAAACGAACTCAGCCTCCATAGTGGAAGTAGCAGTTTTGCTTTGGATTCCTTTAAGATACAACTCCACCGGTCAATATAAAAATATATCCATATATTGATTTATCTGAATCAACACAGTTAGCGAAGTCTGAATCCGATATCCAATTACATGCAAATTATCTGTCTGTCTATACATAACCATGTAATCTTTGGTCCTTTGAAGGTACCGCATCACTTTATTTACAGCTCTCCAAGTGTCTATACTTGGATTACTCTGATATCTTCCTAACATTCAGGTCTTGTACAAACCTAGGCATACATCAAGCTTCCAACAATAGAAGCATATGAAATGTTTTTCATTTGTTCCCTTTCGAGATCATTTTGTGGACATTGGTTCAAATTGAATTTGTCATCCTTCATAATGGGACCTATACTTGATGAATAATCTTTTATTCGAAATCTCTCTAAAACCTTATTGATATAGGTATCTTGAAACAGACCTAGGATATCTTTAAATCTGTCCATATGAAATTTAATGCACCCATATCCTTCATGTCAAAATTATTAGAGAGAAATTATTTCACCTCATGTAACAAACCCTTATCATTTGTCGTAAGCAAAAGATCATCCACATATAAAACAAGAAAACATAGATTACTCTCACTGACCTTCTAATATATATATATTATATATATATATATATATATATATATATATATATATATATATATATATTACCATAATTTTGATTATTTGTAACTCATGACTTGTGAAACCGTTTCGGGATCATTTTTTCCTCAAATATTATAGACAGATTCTTGCAGATACACATATTATCACTATGAATTGCTAATTTCTTTGCTTTAGTAAATCTTCTTATTGTTGTATCAACATTCTCTAGAGGACATGTTGTTCAACTGGTTGCTCAACCATTTTCGGTATTTCCTGGACAACCTAATCTACTGGATTATTGTCAGCAGCTTATAGAACTTCAATGATTGGTTGTTCAACACCTATTTGAACTTGAGGAACGTTGTAAATGACAATTAATCTATCACTTGAGGTTGAAGGTTGAGAATTTGTATGATCTTTCTCAAAAACTATGTTTTTAAAATGATCGCTCTCGTTTATCAAGTCATTCTCAAGAAATGTTGCATTTCTTGATTCCACAATGCTAGTGCTATGAGATGGACAATAAAATTTGTACCCCTTAGACCTTTCATCATATATAATGAAATAACCATTAATGATCGTTGGGTCCACCTTCTTTTCTTGTGGGTTGTAAACTCTTACTTCAGACGGACATTTCTAAATGCATATATGTCACAAACTCAGTTTCCAACATTTCCATAACTCAAATGGTTTCTTTGGAACATACTTGGTTGGAACTCGGTTTAATATATAAATTGCCATTTTAAGAGCTTCAGTCTATAAGGATTTAAGAATATTGAAGCTGCTTTGAAGTACTGAACACACTTCGTACCATGTCCATTAAAGTTTGGTTTCTTTTTTATGTTATATCATTATAATCTAGACATCCAGACATAATGTATTGTGCAACTATCTCATGCTCTTGAAGAAACTTTCCAAATGGACTAGATGTTTGTCCATCCTCAGTTTATCTACCATAATATTCCCCATCACCATCTAATCTCATGATCTTTCCCACATTGTTTCTTTACTTTAGCTTTAAATACCTTAAAGGCATCTAATGCTTTGCTCTTATTATAAAGCAAGTGGAGATACAAAGATCGTGAGTAATCATCTATTAAAAGAGATAAAGTATTTTTGACCATAAGAATCTATATCAGGACTACATATATCATAATGTATGATCTCTAGTATGTTTGTACTCCTCTTGGAACATTTATTTAAGTATGGCAAAAAAACACGTGGCTCGATTCGGCCTGTATGGGAGTAAAAAAACTCAGGTCGAGATTTATAATAGTGGCCTCGAGCCCGAGTCTATAACAAAAACCCCGGACCCGGACTTAAAATTAAAAAAAAAAATTATTAATTTATAATTTATAATTTTTATTTTTAGGTTGATGTATATGTCTTTTAGGAATCAATACTCTATTATTGACTTCTTGTTGATATGTTGTAGTATATAAGAGTTAAATTATTACTGATTTTGGTTATAAAAAAATTTGGTCAGAAAAAGCCCGAGCCTAAGTCCGGATCGAGACGGGTCGGGTAATATTTTGAGTCGAGTTTTTCCCGGGCTCGGACTTTCTGACTTCTCAAAGTCTGAGCCCGACCTGCCAGACTTACCTTCATTTGACTTGTTAGTAAAATCCAAATGACATGTCGTTTTCACATACTGAACAAAATGACATGTCATTTTCCTGTCATCTTCAACCTCCAGCCGGATCGTTTGGACCCGCATTTTGACCCGATTGACCCATTTTTAAGACCCGAAGGATTTAAGCATTTTGAGCACCAAATTCAACACATAAATTTATAAAAATGCTAGAGAATCAATTTCCTAAAGATTTCTAACATCATTTTCACGAAAAACACCCATAAAATTAAACTTTAATTTCAAAGAAAATTATGAGTACTTTCCAAAATTTCAAAATTTACCCAAAAAATCAAGACATAAACAGGCTCTGGTACTAAGTGAAAGACTTAAAATTTGATCCACCATGCATAATAAACGGAATTACATAAGATCAAATATGGAAATAAATTAGGAAAGCTTACTAATCTCCAGTAATTAATGTTACAACAAAACTACTGAATTTGGTTGAATTTTGGCTCTTCTAAGCTCTCAAAAACTCTCATTGATTGTAGGAAATTACTAGTCCCCCTCCCTGCCACTCCCCCCTTTGTCTCCTTGCGATTTTACCACAATATCCACTACAACAAAATTGACTTTTAGTAATCTATAATTTCGCCACTAAAACTATTAGTGGCGAAATATAATTTCGCCGCTATTTCGCCACTAAAAGTGCGACACATAAGGTATTAGTGGCAAAATTTAATTCGCCACTAAAAGTGTATTTTTTTGGCCACTGAAGGTTACTTTAACCTTTAGTGGCGAAAATGTCGCCACTAAAAATCCATTTTTTCGCCACTGAAGATGATTTTTAGTGGCGAAATGATTTTTCCCCACTAAAGGTCTAATACATTTAGTGGCGAAATTTCTTTCCCCACTAAAAGTACTGTTTTTTTAAAAATGTAATAAAATAAAATAAATCCAAAATTTTTAATATACCATATGATATTTTATATTGTAAAGTTTTACAATATATAAATTTTGATATATTAATTTAATGATCATATACATTAATATATGCAACTAGAATATTTGTATTTACAAGCAAAAAATATATATATTGTTATAATATCAAAACATACAAATGATCAACAAATTATAATTCAAAAATAAAAAATTATTGTTGATTCCGTCTTAGTTCTACGTTTACATTTTATATCCAAACTTTAAAATTGATGAGTCTCTTCAACAGTTTGTGATGGCATGAACCGACGGTTATTGCTCCGCACAAGCTGCAATATCAACACTAGATTTAAAAATCAAATGACTATTGAACCAAAGTTTATACTAATAAGTAACAACATATGAGATAAAAATATAATTTGATTGAAGGGAATGAAAAATGAGTGAAGAAAATGACAGAGTAGAAATATACATTTCCTCACTTTATCATATATTATTATTAATCAGAACTAGCCATGAATTGCATGAGTTGATTCTATATACCCAATACACAAGCATCATTTCTAATTTCCCACATTTATAGAGGATTTGTGCACTAGAATTCCAGTTTTAATCATAGAATAAATGAAATTACTTAAGAAAAATAGAATACAAGGGACATACTTCTAGCTCAGGGACGATGGCTGCAGTGCGCCAACTATATAAGAAACAAAAATGCTACACTTACATACAATCTCACTTACAAAAACTACACCCCTCTCACTGTAGCTACAGTGATTACTGTAGCAATCACTGTAGCTACAGTGAGAGGGGTGTAATTTTTGTAAGTGAGATTGTATGTATGTATATCACTGCTGTATAAGAAATAAATAGATAAATAGATGAGCCACATAATAAAGTTGAGAAATTAGAGAACCTAGTTTTCTCCAATGAACTAGCTAGCATTAACCTTTATGAGAATAGAGACTGAAACATAAATACCAGGAGACCCAAAACATTGATTAAATAAGAAAAAGAAATAGGTACAAAAAAAGGACATGAAAAGCATCAAAATCCTTACCTTCAAGTTCTATATCATTTCTAACCTAACCACTAAATAAAAACGAATAGCAAAACCCTTGATTCTACCACTTCTCAAATTACAACGTACAAATTATATATAGTTATCTAGTGTGAACTTCTGTACCTTTTTGAAATATAAGAGAGAAAAAAATCACAAACTCTAATGTACTAATACACATAAACACGAAATTAATGAAATGTAGAAAATTGATCATTGAGAAGCGTCTATCCTTAAAGAAATGAACTCATCAAAGTTACCATCAATGGAACTTGAAAGAAAATTTTTGTATATGTATAGGAGTCCATCCTTGCGGATTGCAATTGACTTGGCTATTGTATTTCCTGCTTGGGCTCACAGCAATATAACAGTTCATTATAGCCCCACTTAAGTCATGAATATGGATGGTGTCTTGACTTTCAGAAACTGGATCGTATACTAATTTGTTCTCTTCAATGCACTCGAATTCTAATTTCTATGAATTTCACAATCTCACATAAAGAAGTTAGAAGTTTGCATTCTTGTTGAAGAGATGATATGCTGCATATATCACAATTATTTTATGATCCTAGCTAGATGATACATTTTTAGACATCAGACCAGAGAAATTCCTTACAAACAAGAGTACAGGACAAGAGTCTAATCACAGGCTCAAAACTTTCCACTAAATATTAAATAATTAATAAATAACACTTCCAAAGGTATTTTATAAAGAGTAAAAATATCGGCAAATTCAGTCAACAAGATGATTCTCAAGAACATATACATACCTTCGTAAGTATAACAATGCACAAAAACATCCAAATTTCCCAAAATCTCGCATGCCTTATTCACTGCCTCATCAAAAGCTCCTTCTCTCTCATCTTCCATATCCAAACAAAACAAAATTGCAGATTGTTGAAATAGAGAGAAACGAGGCAAACAACCCTATTTTTGCCCCTAAAAGTAACTTTCAGTGGCGAAGTTTTATTTCGACACTAAGAGTACCCACTAAAATTTCGCCATTAATAGTCAATTTTCTTGTAGTGATCCCTATTTTTGTGTTAAATCACTCCCTCAATTATTATACATGGCAAAATTTATATATTTACATATATTACTTTAAAAATAATTATATACTAATTATAACTCTCTTTGCCATTTTATTAATTTTTTTTTATTTTATAATTTTTTGATTTTTGTTAATAAAATTTCAGATTTCAGATTTCATATTTATTCATTTATTTTTTTGATTCATTTTTAATTTAATTAATACTACTTATGTATAAAAAAAATATAATTTAAGCAAATAAAATAAATTTATAAAATAAATTAAAATTTATGTTTTTATATTTTTAAGAGTAACTTTTTATGTTGTTATTTGTACTATTTTTTAAATATATATTTTTCTAATATACATGAGAACATTTTTATAATACATAAGTAGTGTTAAATAAATTAAAAAAGAATCACAAAAATAAAATGAATAAATAAACACAAAATAAATAATAATAATAAATATGAAATTTGTAATATTTATTAAACAAATAAAAAAGAATATATATATAAGAGCAAAAAAATATAAATTTAAAAAAAAAATTATAAAATAAAAAATTTAATTAATAAAATAAAATAAATATATATGTTATTTATATATTTATATATATCAATATATAAAAAATTGTGATATATTTGGTTTATTGAGAAATTGAATTTTTGAGAAAGAAAAAGGACATTTTCGGAATTTCAGGGGAGACAAAAAGAAGTGGAGGGCAGTAGAGTAAATCTTTGGTGCAACAGTGGTATGGATGACGTGATACCACCAACCAATTAAAAAATAATATGTTTAATTTTCTTCCTATTTTTTAGTTGTTTTTTGACTTTTTAGCACGCGTGGCAAATGATGATTGGCTTGTTGCATGGATGACGTGGTACCACTGTTGCACCAAAGATTTTCCCCAGTAAAGGGGGAGGGGAAGATCACTCCTCTTGATTGTATGTAATCTTTGAAAATGTTTTTATAGTCTTTAAGCTTAGGGACCAAGATTTTCACCCATTGCCCTCTATATATAACCTCTTCCATCAAGAGATTAATGGGCAATTCAAAGAAGTTATGAGACTGTTTCCAAATGATGGATATGGGCAGTTATGGACAACTTGAGAAATAAACTAATATTTTGTTCAATTTTATTAAATTTTGTGAATAAGTTATTGGTTTTATTATCTTTCAAGAAAAAATATAATGGGTTTTGTTGTTGATGATATCGACTTTTGATTTTGTACAAGAATTTAACAATTTCGATTTTAGGAATTGTTTTAGTGGTTAAATTTTTAGGTAAATTGTGAATCAATTTAAGAAAATGATAGAAATGTGAGAGATGAGAAGTTCATATGTTGAGATACTGAGTGAGAGCAGACAAGAGAGAAGAAAATACTAAATAACAATTATTTAGTATATGTTAAATATTTATATAATGATATTTTTTGGAATTGATTATCGAAGCATCAAGGGTACATCCATCATATTCATATGAAGCTTTCATTGGGAGGAAATACCTTCACACAGGAAGCTTTCATCTGCACAAAGTAAGTGATAATAGAGAGTATTATCATTTCTAGGCATTGACGATAAACAAGCATCAAAGTAACTGCAGGCCAATCAGCATTAACAAGAAGCTCCTGTCATTTGCGCTACTTACATATAGACTCAATGACCACAAAGCTTCCGATGATGGACACAATTCCAAATGGCAACTGAGCTGCTCATATCATATGTAATGTCACTAATGTCCTAATAATAACTAAACATACTATTTTTGAATTTCAATTCCCATTGTCATGAATATTTATGTTTCAACTAAACACTTCTTTCAAGATAACCTGTTACCTGACCAGTGCTGAATCCAAAAGATAAGATAAAAGGCTAAACTGCATTAAGCAAACATTCATGATTCAACCTTTGGCTGATAAATAAATAAATTCAGTCGCTAATACTTCAGAATTATCAAAACTTGCTATATCAAAGCCAATAACAGAACAAATCATGTTACCATGCTTCAAAATATCCAACTGAGGTGGTTTCTCAAGGCGCACCTCAGCCGCCTCGAGCTCCCAATCGTCTTTGGTGAGGAGTGCCTCAATCGTTTGACTCCCAAAGTCGTGTCTTTTGGCACTAAGAGACACCAATTCGATTATTTTTGCTGTTTAATTTTCGTTTTGGGGGCAATGCTGCCCCTCAACCCACCATGACATGTCCAGTCAAGCCGATCCTCGATACATCAATGTAAAGCAATAACTGAACCAAAACGAATTTATGATATCCATATTTTATAACATCTTACATTGATAAACTAACAATCCTATGTTGAATATATATCCAAATTCAACAACAGATATCAGGATATTCTGTCATGATTTCAACCCCTCCTTTATCCTTTTTATCACTTTCCAAAACAAAAAACTCTGATCCTAAATCATCAATCTATTTTCAATTCTTCTCAATCATCAACTCCATCTTGCCGAAACTTGTTGGGATTTTTCTGGGATTTGGGGATTACTTTATTTGCTAAGATCAAGTGTTGTAACAAATTAATTCATTATTCACTGTGAAATTATTGGATGGATGTGTTGTAACATGCATAATTCAACCAAATATGCAAACCATAAATTAAACATAAAACAAAAGTCTTTGAAAAACCTATGATATATTTTGTTGAAGATAAATACTGAATCAAGTCGAGTGAACTCTGTCCTTAAGAACTTATTACCCTCTCCTCGGTGCACTACAAATCTCTTGTGGTTGACATTCTCCCTGAATACTTGGTTACTCCTTGATTAAGAGGCACTCCTTGAATTAAGAACACGAACTTGAAAATGGTAGACACTCTCTCAAAACTCTAGACTTCAACACTTTAAATTTACCTAACTTTGAATGAGACTTGGAATGAATTATTGAATTTTTAGAATGAATGAAAAATGAACTCAAAAACTCATTTTTATAGATATGAAGGGTTGCTTTTGAAAAGATACTCTCATGTCAATGAATATAATTCTTTAAGGGTCATAACCCTCCAATGATCCATTTCAACCCTAAGGGTCAAGTCCTTTCTTATTAAGAATCACATCATTTCCAAGGTACCCTTTAAACCCAAGGATTATGTCCTATCACATGTTTAGATTAAAACTGCCGCCTCACCTCAAATGGGAAATCACCTCGCATTGCATATCGAGTTATTGAACCTTGTACTAGCAATGCATGTTGTACATGAATCAATTTACAAAAAAAACATACTTCTTCTAATTGCCAAATCACTTCTGATTAATTTATTCAAGATTGACGTGTGAAATTGTGAATATAGCATTGAGATACAAATAGGCGTAATGATGCATGTGGTATTGGGTAGAGTCAAATAGCATTGAGATCACATCAAACTGAATAAACAAAATTCAATAAATAAGGTAACTGAAAAACCTCAAACCCAAAGAGTTTCAAGCTCCAATGATCTTCTTGTTTGGCTCAAAAACATATTTAATGAGGGACTCCTTAATGCACAAGAGCTCAGGGAATTCCTTCTTCAATTTACTGGCATCAAGCTCGTTGTTGCTCCTTGGGGCAACAATCACCTTTGCCTGCTCTTCCAGGGTAAAATTTTTCCAAGTGAAGTTGGGGTCAATGTACTGCCGATACATCTCCAGGATCTCATTGTGGCTTACCACACCGGGGTTTGTAAAGTTCCAAATTCCAGTGAGATTTCTCTTTGCCATCTCAATGGAAATCGGGAGGAGCTCATCCAAGATCGTCATTGAATTTGGAATGTCGACTACCTTTTCGTATCGAGTGATCTTTGTAATGAAGTTGCGAGGATTGGATAAATCAGATGAGATTGGCATCCTGACACGCAAGGTACAGACATTCTCAAAATTCTTGAGCAACTCTTCCACCTATCATGAATCGAAAACAAGTAAAATAAGAGAAAATATACAACTTATAACAAACAGTAGTAGATTTATCAAAAGTGTAAAACTGATGAATGAAAGATGCTTGAACTTCCACAATAATCAAAAGGGTCACTCAAAATTTTATACGAGACATTGCACAGCTTCAATAATCTAATTGATTTAAGCACAGAAAGTAAAACTTGATACTGATTGTAAATTACAATTTGCAAAAGAAACTGCAAGTTTTACACTAGCCTCCGCAGTTAAAGCAAACAATCAAGCCAACATCATACATCAATTACGATCTAAAAGTCTCTAGCTAGCTATATAAACATGAACTAAATCACCAGATCTAATGCATTTTAAGCAAAACAAAAGTAAAGATCCATTTAAGAGCTTACAAATAAATTAGATCCAAATCATTAATGAATAATAATAATAATAATTACCATGGCCTTAGTCTTGGAGTAGTAAGATCCGATGAAATTCGGAGTATCCTCCTCCTTGAACCCGATGCCCGACCCGAGAGGGTGAGCCGAATCGTACTCGAAGATACAACCGGTGGCATAGTTAATCAGAACCAAGCCTTTCTCTCTGCAAACGTCAGCAAGCGTGAGGGTACCGACCACATTAGTCCGTATGGTCTCGACCTTATGTGATTCGCACCAGTCCACGTTAGGCCTGCCGGTAACGCCAGCAGCGTTGAACACGTGGCTAGGGTTAACAGCAGAGATGTCGGCTTCGAGAGACGTGCGGTTCTCCAGGCGGCCGGAGCCGTAGGTGAAGTCGATATCCTGAGCTTGGCAGAGCTTGCCCAGCAAGCCGCCGATCCAGCCGCTGCGGCCGTAGATCAGAAACTTCAGCGGCTTCGAGCCGGAGTCGGAGCCGTTGGCTGGGAAACCCATTGGAGTAGTGAGTGACAAAGAGAGATTGGATTTGAAACTTCGTGTTTCTTTTTGTGGACATATCATGTAAGAAGTGTGTGTGTAAAAATATTATATACAGAAAACGTATTCATTTATTTTTTTTCAAATTTTTATGGTAAATAATATTTTCATTTATTTTTTTTAATGGGGTTTCCGTCTGGCGGGGAGAGATATGTTCGGAAGTGGACGTGTGTATTTTCTTATAATGAGGTCACCCTTTACCTCATTCATCGAACAGAACTCCTCATTATAAAATCTGGACGGTTGAATTTTGACCAACGGCTCAGATTTATATTTTTAATTCAAACCTCCATAGAATAACAATAATAGGTGGCAATATGGAAGTCAAATAAGGAATGCCATAGTAACGGATGAATTAAAAACCAAATATATATATATATATATATATATATTTTAATAAAATCGAATCGAAAAAGAAAGAACGAATCAAATATTCAGATTTGAATTGAAACCAAAATATTTTAAAATATAAAACTGCAGTAGTATGGCTCACATGCAAGAATAAATTAGCCTTGGATAAATTAATTTTGATAAACTAAAGGAAAAAGTAATTGACATGATATGTGCACGTGGATTTGATGTATATTGATTTAGTCTAATGACGATAATTTTATTGAGAATTGTATTAAATTATATATTTAATTTTTGATTAATATAATTCAATAATTAATTTATGAGGGAATAAAGCATCACACTTTTTTTCGTTTTCTGGTTGGCATCAGACTTTAGGAAGGGTAATTTCATCCGTAAATCTACAAATCCACTGATACCCGTCTGATGTGGGTAAGATTTGGTATGTCTTTTAGGTAATAGGTGAGTTTGATATTACAAATCAAAATCCGCTACGGATATGGGTGAGTTTGATAAATGGATAAACTCTTTTGATACGTGTATTGAGTATCTGTCAACCCGCCACTCTTTTACTTTATTTAGATTATTTTCTTTGTAATATTTATGTAGGAGAAAAATAATTAGTTTGAGAATGTAACACCTGATTATCATGACATGTCTATTATGATTATTTTGTTCATGCATGATATGTATTATGTATATAATCATATATTGATGGATTTGAAAGCCTTGTAACCATTTCTAGAGTTCGGAATAATTTTTTCAAAGTTTCAGTATCATTTCTAATTTATCTGCTTTCATGAACAACCCTCAGAATTTCGACCATATCTTGAGCTACAGATATCCGTTTTCAGTGATATGAGATGTTATATTCTCCCCTCCTTAAATAGGAATAATCCCAAAAGCCTAATCTGGGCTACATGTCGAAGCACATGCAATAGATTCAACTGTCACATGCAATGATATAATAACTGTTACATGCACTGAATTCAACTTTATCTAAATGAGTTAGAGAACTTACTTGTAGTCGATGGAACTTGATGCAGTCATTGATGCTTAGGATCTTGCTCTGATATCATTTTTGTCACATACAGGAGACGGTTGACACTCACATTACTGACCGGTGTAAACACACACGTATAACGCAAGCGCACGTATCGTTCAAGTAGTATAAAAATATCGATCTCACGAGGACTTAATTCCTACTGTTGTTATTAATTATTGATACTATTTATTTACAAGTATCTAATTATATGGAGAATGAAATTGATTGCTTTTGGGTGGTTGAATGTGGATTTGCTAATTAAAATAAAAACAGACTCAAAAGAAAATACTAAGGAAAATAAAAGAAAAGACTCAAAGATCTAGGGTCGTGACTCCCTACAATATTATTCTAAAGATGAATTGATTCTCTTACATATGTGTAATAAATCAGTTTGCTAACCTGGAACACGAAAATATGCAAAAGCCTCTGTCGATGGTCAGACGCAAATACCCAGTATAACCCAATTGAACCATATGTCTATGTCAACCTAATTACCTGGATTCATTAAGATCAAGTTCCAATTGTGGCTACCCCCGCCCGACAGGTATATGTCTATCCTGTAAGGAAATCTATTAAAGGGTTATCTATCCTCAAGGAAGATCGTGGGCTATTGAATCTAAGGCTGAAACCTAAAATCTATATGTCTAGTTCATTTTAAGTTTACCACATCAATCTTATTGGTGATCAGACAACAAGAAGAATTAAGCTTAAGACTCAATAAACAAACTAAAGAATTACCCATAAAAAGAAAATCAATTATTAAGTGTGTGGATATTATGTTTTATCACTTCCCTAGAATAAAAATAAAATACTGGGGATAAAGGATCCACTTTTAGAAATCTCAAATTATTATAATATGGAAATTGCCAGTATTATCCAATTAAGTTGAACCAGCCATAAATGCGGTGTTATTATTTATCCATAAACCAGCCATATAGGCGGTAATTATCTGTCACCTAAAGACCATCCATATAGGCGGTGTCACATTATGTTACATAATTAAAACAAGCCATTAAGGCGAAATCAACTTTTAATTCATATTATTAAATCACAATTTCCATATTATAATTGAAGTGAGATTAATCTACCTTTTCTATTTCTAATTTAGAAATCTCCATGACTATAATATATAAATATGTGTGATATTTACCAACCAGCCATATAGGCGGTATCCTGATTAAGTCAAATTAATAATTAATTACCAACCGACCAACCAGGCGGTATCCTCATTAAGTCAGGTTAAAACCAATTTATAAATAATTACCAACCGACCAATATAGCGGTATCCTTATTAAGTCAGGTTTTAAATATTTTATATATTATAATTAAGGGAGATTAATCTAAATTATAAAAGTAAAAAGCTTCACCTTTATCCCAACAGTAAATTAACTACTGAACATAGAAGAAGAAAAAGAAAAGAAAAGAAAATTTTATTACAAAAAGTAAAAGTGCATAATTAAAAATACTAAAAGTAAAAATGCTTAATTTAAATTACAAAAACGTAAACACACAAGATGCAATCCTTAAAGTCCTTACAAAACTCAAGGAAGGCATGATTTGAATTCTAACATCGAGTTGAATTTATAGGCGTCAGTACGGGTCGGGCGTCGCGACGCACAAGGCTTTGCTCGTCGCGACGCGACACGTGTCACTTTTCTCTTCGTCGGCTTCAGATTCTTTATCTGACACGTGGCAATCCGGATAAGATGATAATGTGACACGTGGCAAGGCGGCTGGCAACTCAATGATTATGCTGACGTGGCGCTGACGTGGCGAAAGTGATTATCGGCACCATAGGATTGCGACACGTGGCACTTTGTGATTGGCTGATGATGATGTGGCGGTGACATGGCACATTGACTCGGTCAACTGATGATGTGGACGCTGATGTGGAGTGACACGTGGTGGCATGTGGCGATGGGGACTGTCGGCACCGTAGGATGATGACACGTGGCACGACGCACGTTAGCAGATCGGCTGTGATGGTGACACGTGGCTGTAGAAGGCTCGGTCGACAGTGATGGGTTCGGTTGTTGGTTATGGCTCGGCGAAGACTCGGCAGTGGTGGAATCAGTCACGGTGGAGATGGTGGTGCGGCTCGTGCGTGGCTCTCTTTGACCGTGAATCTTGGCCGAAGGTTGGAAGCTCATCAATGGGTCGGTGAAAGCTCGTCGGTGGTTGGTTTCGGTTGTAGTGGTGGTGGTTGGATTATTGGGTTATTTGTGAGATTTGATGAGTTTAGAAGGTTTTAGTTAATGATTTGGTGATTGGATGGTCGGATTTGAGAGGAAATGGCGAAATGTTGAAGAAGAAGAGTGAATCTGTGCGTGGTGGCTGCTGGTTTTTGACCTGTTACAGAACGCGCGTCGCGACGCCAAATTACTTCTTGCGTCGCGACGATCGGTTTTTAGAGGTAGGGTTTGTGTTTTGTGGCCTTGGTGTCGCGACACGAGATTTTTTTTTTTTGGCAAAACCAAGTCTTTCGACAGATACATCCACTGGGACGCGTCTCAAGAGCTGACTCCTTACTCAGCCGTCTCTACTGGATTGACTTTATATCTTCGTGATTTTGTCAAATTTTTATTTTGTGATAATCCCGCTTGCACTGGCTTGCTTTGTCCTGAAAAATTCCGTTTTTAATTTTTCCTGCAAAAATAACACAAAATTAAAAATAATTCTACAACATGTATACACAAAATAAAATAAATAATTAAAATTATTGCATGGGTTGCCTCCCTGCTAGCGCTAAATTTTTCGTCTTCAGCCAGACGTGACTGGAATCTATCTGTCAATGAGGTTTCAGCGTCATTTTGGATGTCCGATTAAAGATATTTCCATGCGCGTTGCTTTTGAAGGGTCTCTTCCAACGGTAAAGTGGCAAAAAGAGTTTTGTCTCATTCAATGCTTGTGCCACCTTTTTAATTTTTATCGCTCCAGTGGTTCCTGAAAAGAAAGAAAGAAAATCAGGAGGTCTTGTATGGTGGTTGACTTGAAATGGGAGTTCCATTCTGTCAAGCTTCTGGGTGATATTTTTGATTTGTACTCCCCAAAACAGTGATGTTTCGCCTGAATGTTCTGGTTCTTTAATAAGTTCAGATATTTGCTCATCTATTTGCTCTGTTTCTTGTTCCAAATTTTCTTTACAGATGTATTTTAGGATCTCAGCATTCAGTTCTTCATCTGTCATCTGTGAAATGCATGCTCCCGAAGTATCAACGTGAGGATGTAAAGATGTGTCTGTTTTTAGGTCTTCATCCTCTGATCTGAGTGAAATGATTGGCTCAGGTAGATCTTCTTCAAACATTTGTACAATGGAAGCTCCAAGATCTTCATTTGGAGGATAGAAAGTTTCATTCTCCTTTGTTGGTGCAGTTGGTACAAATATCTCATCTTCTTCATCCTCGTCAGAGTCAGAATAATAAAAATCTAATCAAGATTCTGTTGGTTTGGGCTCCAGAACTGATACCTCTGGTTGTTGATACTGCTCAGCCTCCTCATCTTCTAAAGTGTCATCTTGAAATGCTTGGTACTCGAAGGCTCCGTCACTATCATATGAAAATGCTCCATGAGGTATGTAGCTATGATTTTCTGTCAATTGTCTCGTTTGTTCTGTCAGTCTCTGAATGGATGCTGATTGTCTCTGAATACTTTCGAGTTGATCTGGTATGTTTCAAGCATCGTATCCAACTCTTCGTCTCGTTTCTTGAACCAATCTTTGAGCATGTCAATCATCTGATCTTCTTCTGATGGTTCTGATTGTTGATGAGATCTTAGGTAGATGGTGGATAAGTTGGAAAATGTGATGGTTCTTCGTACCTTGAATGATTATGATAATTCTGCCACTCTGAAAAGTATATGCATTGATCGCTCGGGTGGTTACCATCACATATCACACATCTCCCCATTTCATTCTGATGAGCAAATGTAATATTGCTTGGTTCTGACATCCAGTGATAGTTATTGGGCTGGACAACAGGCCTCAGAAAACCGGACTGTTGCTCTCAGATTTGGGGTGTATCTTCTAGTAAAGCTCGTGATCTCTCAATCTCCCAATAATGTTCCATTTTTCAACCACCTGAAAACAAAAGAAAGAAATAAAAATTACAGATAAAAATAAAGAAAATTAGATACAAGTAAATTAGATAGCTTCACAATTAATAACTCAAGAAAAATAAGTCCCCGACAACTGCGCCAAAAACTTGACCGGCGTAAATACACACGTATAACGCAAGCGCACGTATCGTTCAAGTAGTATAAAAATATCAATCCCACAAGGACTTAATTCATACTGTTGTTATTAATTATTGATACTATTATTTACATGTATCTAATTATAGGAGAAGGGAATTGATTTCTTTTGGTTGGTTGAATGTGGATTTGCTAATTAAAATAAAAACAGACTCAAAAGAAAATACTAAGGAAAATAAAAGAAAAGACTCAAAGATCTAGGGTCGTGACTCCACACAATATTATTCTAACGATGAATTGATTCTCTTACATATGTGTAATAAATCAGTTTGCTAACCTGGAACACGAAAATATGCAAAAGCCTCTGTCGATGGTCAGACGCAAATACCCAGTATAACCCAATTGAACCATATGTCTATGTCAACCAAATTACCTGGATTCATTAAGATCAAGTTCCAATTGTGGCTACCCCCGCCCGACAGATATATGTCTATCCTGTAAGGAAATCTATTAAAGGGTTATCTATCATCAAGGAAGATCGTGGGCTATTGAATCTAAGGCTGAAACCTAAAATCTCTATGTCTAGTTCATTTTAAGTTTACCACATCAATCTTATTGGTGATCAGACAACAAGAAGCATTAAGCTTAAGACTCAATAAACAAACTAAATAATTACCCATAAAAAGAAAATCAATTATTAAGTGTGAATATTGTGTTTCATCATTTCCCTAAAATAAAATAAAATGCTGGGGGTTAGAGGATCCACATTTAATATTTCTTATCTAGGAATTTCACTTATTATAATATATAAATTATTTTATGTTCTGCTTTCTCAGGAATTAATAATGTTAAACATTTAAAACCAGCCATATAGGCGGTAATCCATTTAGTCCAACTACACCAGCCATATAGGCGGTAATTATCTGTCACATAAAGACCAGTCATATAGGCGGTAAAGTAATTTATATTTAGACCGACCATATAGGCGGTAATAAAGCCTGCCATTAATTAATCCGGTTAAATTATAATTTAAATATTATAATTAAGTGAGATTTACCTAGATAATTATATTAAAGGTTTCACATTTTACCCCAGCGGAAATTTAACTACAAAACATAAAGTAAATAAATAAAATGCTGTAATAAAAACTAAAAATAAAAATACATAATTTTAATATTACAATAATTTACAAAACTAGATGCTTCCTATGAAATCAGGGAAAAGAATCCCAAGGAAAGCACACCAAATGAGGTGCAAATGAGCTCAATTTATAGGCAGAATTCGGGGTTGGCGTCGCGATGCTAAAGGTCTTGGCGTCGCGACGCCGAGACGCATTTTTGGTCTACGCGGTTTGACCACGCGCATTTTGTCGGTGCAATTTGGTGATGACACGTGTGACGCGGTGAGACGGTGTAATGAGAAGCTGACACGTGGCACGTGTTAAGAATCGGTCCAATGAAAGCTTGACACGTGGCAGAATGTGATTCGCGGATGATTCGGTCCAATCAGAAGGTGACACGTGTCACACGGAGTGTCGACACCATAGGTTTGTGACACGTGTCTCGGCCCATGTTAGCAGATCCACTGTGATGATGACACGTGGCACAGCACACGTTAGCAAGTCAATTTTCTCAGATTTTGACACGTAGACCCGGCGCACGTTAGCATGCTGCAGCGCATGTTAGGCGTCTCGACGTGCAAGGCATGGCACGTCGCAACGCTCCAAAATTACCAAAATGCCATTTTTCCAATTTTCACTGTTTTGGTCCAAATCATCTCCAGAATGTCCTGAAACTTTATTTATCTACAAAATAACACAAAACACATCAAAATATTCACAAAACTCAAGAAACTATACAAAATATTAATTTAAATGAGTGGGAAATAGTGATATAATTACCACTCATCAATTACATGACTACTTATGACTTATACATGCATTATTCATACATGTATTATTACAAATGAACCAAATATAAACATGATTCATTACACATGGACTGCTCAAACATAACTATACCAAACCAACCCAAACCCGTGGCTAAAGCCAACCCAAATCTGAGGTGGTTAATTCTGCTTAAATCATGCATAATTACTACACTTGTTGTAAACATATATAACTGAAACATATTAATGGATGAATTAACTTCATATTGGGGCTTAAAGTGTCAATCCGAATTATAAATTTTATTATTTATTAATAAAATAACTACATTTTCATTTCAGAAATTATTAATGATATTATCATTATGCGTATTAGATTGATATACAGATATGCTAAGAATGATATCGACCTTAGAATAGTCTTGTAGTAATACTAGACACTAGGTGGTCCGATATTAGGATAAATATTACTATTGTACATTATTCTTAAAGTATATATATATTCCTAGTCGTTGGTTTTGGAATACAGTCGAATTCCTATAACTTAGAAGACTAGCACATGTCGTATATTGGAAATGGAGTTCCAGTGGTTTAACCCGATGTACCATGAGTTTTGGAAAATCGTATAGACGTGTGGGTATTGGTTGAACCGAATACTGAATGACTCACATGTGATTCCTAATAGTTGGAAGTACACACCACTGTAAATAGGGATCTCCTCGAGTCGAGTAGCATATGTAATCCTTTGACTATAGGATATATTGATTTTGTGTGAGATCCTCCATGCTTTGATGTCATGTATGTCAGAAACCTTTCATGGTCTTGCCTATAGATGTTCGTTGGGTGTGGAGCGATACACTCAGTAATCAAGTGTGAAGCAAGATAGGATCCGTCGGCCCATATGTGTACAATAAGGGATTTAGGTATCCATGTGAGTAAAGTCACGATTATTAAAGCCTTGGCTAAAGTCGATCACTTAGGATGGATCACATTAGTTATGAAGAATCGTGGACATGTCAATATGAGATGTGCGTTTCAGAAACTTGACGGTTCATTGTATGTTTCCTAAGCACAACTCGGATAGCCTACGGCAGAGGGATTGTTAAACATATGTGATAACTGTTGGGAAGCGGCCGCGAGTGCGTAGCGGAAAATTTAATTAATCAAATTATGATGCCGCTATCCCTTTGCCCAAGACCCATTTATTTTGATTATTCTACAAGCCTAGGCATGTTACTATATATTCTAAGCATAAAAACTCATAAAACATGCAAAGAACATAAACCTAAACATGCTAACTATCATAAGAACTCTAATTAAAATAAAGAAAGAAAAAAACTTACTTGAACCAAAGACTCATCCAGTCCTCCCTCCAATCTACAAGCTTTTCTCGAACTCAGCAAGCTCTTCCACGTTCCAAAGAGCCACCCAAGTGTGTGGCCTCCAAAGGTGCACACACCAAAGCCAAAACTCAATGGCAAGACTACGCCTTGAGTGCACATGTATTTTACCCTTGGTGCTAGCCTAGGCAAATACCTCAAAACTTTTAACTCGAGGTTACTCTAGTCAATTAGACTTAAGGATCCTCAAAATCAGTGGCTTACTCTTAAACTTTAGAGTTGCTCACTTATATAAACCCAAGATATGAAATGTTTGGTGTAAAAATTTGTAAAGAATTCTTTGGGTTTATATAGGTGCTCCAAAGACAACAAAATTAATTAAGAATCCGATGTGGGATAAATGTTAATTTAATCTTAGCCAGTGGATCTTAATTTAGTGGTTTAATGAGATTATAAAACCCTAATAAGAGTTTGGGTCGAATTGGAATTCAAATTAAAAAAAAAATTAAATTTTTTTTACTATTCACGTTACTATTCACACTTTTTTTTTTAAAATATATTTATTCCAATTCCCAAAGTGCCCCTATCGTCATTCACCAATCCCTAAGCCACTATGGAATCTCATAAATGATCTGTTCAATAATTAAACACATTAAACCATTTATGAACAATTCATACAACAATAATATATGTTGTTAAATTTGTACTGTGCACTGTTAACCATTGATTTCGACTTTGCTGTGTGTGACCTTTTGGGTTCCCCTTAAGTTGGACATGAAATGAATCATGATAATTTAATCAAACATAAATTATCCTCCGATCAGATGGTCGTTCGATTTCAATGATCAAGGTTGACATCTAGCAACATGCCAAGGCGCCCCCAAATGAGAAGGAAATATATATACCCATTATGTATGCGATTTATATATGATACGGTCCCTCGACTCACTGTATCCCCACTGTTTGACCTTGGGTATGGAAAGTGTCTACCCATATAGGCAAAGGTATGATGTTGATAGTGTCATGAATCGTGCTAACCCAAGAATCTCACATGATTCTTCCGCTGCAGCCACAGTCTCAAGCACTGATCACATATATCAACCCGCGAACTGGAATACTACTCTTATAAGAAAATATTATCCGAGAGAGTGGCGATTCTCTATTGTATCTTTACAAACTTCTTGTGTTTCAACAAATGACCCAATCATACCATTATGACCAGATCTTTTGAACCGGGGAAAGAGAATGTCAAAGTCATTTGATCCACACATAAGATTGTAAGGACCTCAAGTCTAAGGACTAGTCATACAATCGATACATGAAAGTTCTCACAGACACATGGGATAAACACTCTATGTGAAAACTTTCGGCGGTCAGTTCGATGGACACGAGCAACTCATGCATCCATGTGATACACCAAGCGGATGGATCTCCGCTACTAGCATATGAGATCGGCTACCCCACTTAAGGGCGGATCATATCATCATGCTAGTCTCTCCGCTTTGTGAACGCCCAGATTATTCACAAAACTATGAGTAGGAACGTTTGAAAGTAATGATTCTCATAAGGCGTGGAAGCCATCATCTTATTATTCCAAGGGATTTATTACAGTGTTTGATGATTCATATAATTTATGTAAGACAAGTATAATAAGGATTTCCATTTTATTAATTAATGAAAATATTACAAATACATGTACATATAGCCCATCCACAAGTTGGGTATAGGGAATATCCCTAACAATCTCCCACTTGCACTATAGCCAACTAGTATGAATCTGGACACCATACTCTCGGGTGTGCCTATCATGCTTTTGTTGAGTCAGCCCTTTAGTCAGAGAATCTGCAAGATTATCTTCTGTGGGTATTATCTCTATAATAATTTCTTTTCTCTCAATAATCTCCATGATGAGATGAAATCACCTGAGTACATGCTTGGATTTCTGGTGGGACCTTGGTTCCTTTGATTGAGCAATGACGACCGTGTTGTCACAGTACATCGTGACGCTATTCTTTATCACGGGAAGCACTTTCAGCTCCGTGATGAATTTCTTTATCCAAACTGCTTCTTTAGCTGCCTCAGATGCTGCAATATACTCGGCTTCAGTGGTTGAGTCCGCTGTAGTTGACTGTTTTGAGCTTTTCCAACTAACAGCACCGCCATTCAAAGTAAACATATATCTTGTTTGCCATCTGCTGTCATCCCTATCGGTCTGAAAGCTCGCTTCACAGTAACCAATGACTTTCATCTCAGAACAATCTCCGTATGTCAAAAACACATCCTTAGTTCTTCTCAGATACTTGAGGATTGTTTTGACAACTGCCCAGTGTTGCTCACCAGGATTTGCCTGATATCTGCTCGTTATGCTAATAGCATAAGAGACATCAGGTCTTGTACATAGCATGGCGTACATGATCGATCCTATTGCTGAAGCATAAGGGATCCTACTCATACGCTCTCTATCTGAATGAGTATGTGTACATTGCTCCTTAGATAATTTGATTCCATGACAAGTAGGTAAATTACCTCTTTTGGAATCTTCCATTTTGAATCTTTTCAAAACTTTATCTATGTACGTAGATTGAGAAGTCCTAACAACCTCTTAGATCTATTATGGTAGATCTTAATGTCGATGATGTAGGCTGCTTCTCCCAAATCTTTCATGGAGAAATTCTGAGATAACCATTGCTTGGTGTCTTGCATCATGGGAATATCATTCCCGATGATTAATATGTCATCGACATATAATACAAGAAATACAACAGCACTCCCACTACTTTTCCTGTAAAAACAAGGCTCGTCTATATTTTTGATGAAGTCAAATTCTTTGATTGTCTCATCAAATCGTATATTCCAACTTCTAGAGGCTTTCTTGAGTCCATAAATGGATCGTTTAAGCTTGCATACTTTATTATGATCATCCTTAGATGCAAACCCCTCATGTTGTGTCATATAGACTTCCTCTACGAGGTTGCCATTAAGGAAAGCTGTTTTGACATCTATCTGCCAAATCTCATAATCAAAGTGTGCAGCTAGTGCCAGTAAAATTCGAATGGACTTTATCATTGTAACAAGGGAGAAGGTTTCTGTGGGACACAGGAACTGGGTGACGCATGCTGTCCCGGGTTCGCGGCCCGGTTGGGAGTATAGAGTAGCCACGGGGGACTAAACCGGAGAATAATGGAGTCGCCACCCGGTGTGAACCGGGAAAATGAGATTTAAGGCCGCACTCACCCCTCGCAAGGGAAGACCTCAAACCGTTGGGTTCGGAATGGTCCCTTACTTATGTCACTTGTAATGAAAGGATTTGTGTAATAATTTAATCAGGCCTAAGTAACACTTATTTCCAAGAGTATCATGCTTCTAAATCCACATGCATGAAATTAATCATCACAACATGCAACATCACATGGCAATCTCACGAACATTTCTCAATCATATGGTAGGGAAAACTAAGAACAACCTAATCATGCTTGAGTACTATCTCATGAATATATTAACCAAATAACATGCTAACAGCCTAATCATGCTTGAATATCATCCCAAGAACACATCGAATGGATAAATGCAGGAATACAAATAATATGATTGGCTACATAATGCAAGGGAGATCACCCAAAAGGCAGTTGTGCATGGAATATGATGAAACAGACTTAGTTCAGTGAGTGCGCATTCGTGTAGCATTCGTAAACGCTTTCGAACGGTAAACAGAAGGTTCGCGTTCGTGTATCGTTTGATAACGCGTTCGAACGGTACCCGACCTGATGATACAAAATGCATGCGCGTTCGAGTAGCGTTTGTAAAACGCCTTCGAACGGGAAACAGAAGGTTCGCGTTCGTATAACGTTCGATAACGCGTTCGAACGTATCCAGACCTGATGAACAAAATGCATGCGCGTTCGAGTAGCGTTTGTAAAACGCGTTCGAACGGGAAATAGAAGGTTCGCGTTCGTATAGCGTTCGAAAACGCGTTCGAACGGGAACAGACCTGATGCACAAAATGTGACGCAATACATACTTAAAAAAGCAAATAGCGAAATACGAAGCGCGATGAAGCATCGTGGCGAAGGATTTTAACCTCTTCAATTAGAGGACCTTTCATCGCACTTACTAAGCCTATGCGCTTATCTCAATGCATATAAAAATAAAGACAATAACCTTAGACTTCATGTACCCGATTGAACACATCTTACATTCAACCGAATATACGTTAATCGGTGCGGTAAAGCATCTTGGTAAAAGATTTTAACCTCTTCAATTAGAGGACCTTTCATCGCACTTACTAAGCCCATGCGCTCGATCACATCATGCATACAAAAATAAAGACAATCATATCACACTTAGTATATCCGATTGAACATATCTTATATCCAACCGAACACACATCAACCGGCGCGGCAAAGCATTATGGTAAAGGATTTTAACCCCTCCAAATAGGGGACCTTTAATCCGACTTACTAAGCCCATGCACTCGATTGAATCATGCATACAAAAGTAACATGCAGAATTCAAATAACGAAAAATAAATAAACCGAAGTAACATAAAACAAAAGAGTGTGCCGTTTACTCAAGTGGTACGTGGAGTTGTATCCCGAGTACAGATCATACTACCGTCCGTTCGGAATCGGCTATGAAATTTATGTCCGGGTTTCCATCCTATATACCACAAGAGGCGACACATTTTCCATTTCATTCAAGCCACAACATGCATCCACAAACGACTCTCATGCGAATAGAATTCAATAAACAATCAAAAGACGAATATAAACTAATGAGAAAAGTGCCCTCAGGTCTAACCTTTTAAATCACCTCTCGGATGTACGGTACACGATCGTCGGAAGGGTGGATGCTCCGCAACTCTTTTGGTTTACTGGTTCACTGCTCTCGTTCGTTGTCTTACTGTTTTGAGTCGTCGTTCTCCATCTTTTGCTGCTGTTTGGCCTCCGTTTTGCTGCTGTTTCCTCTGTATTTTCCACTCACTGTTCAGGTTACTATTTTGGCATTTCCACGGACTGTTTTGAGTGTTTTTTGTGGGTTTTTAGTGTAGTCTTATGTGATTATTTTAAGGATTATAAATACAGTTGTTATGTTACTGTTTTGAGGATTTTAGGGATTGTTTTAAGAGGATTTGGCTGCTGTTTGGGGGTGATTTGGGCTACTGTTCAGACGTGTTTTAGGAGGTGTAGGGGCTGCTGTTTTCGGTGGATGAGGCTGCTGTTTGGGGGTGTATTTTCGGTGATGTGTGGAGGTTTAGGGGCTGCTGTTTTCGATTGTGGAGTGGGGGAGATAAAGAGAATTATTTGTGTTTTTCTTCTTGCTATTCCCGTGAGTGGCTATGGCTCTTGCTGTGATTTTCGTGTGAGTTGTGTGTATGAGCTAGGGGAGTGCATGTCTTGGTTAGAGGTTGTTTATATAGAGAAGGGCTAGGGCTTCACCTTGTCTCACAAGGAAGGGATTTGATTTAGTGTTGAGCAAGGAAAGTCAAAGATTGAGGGGGGACAAATTTGGTTTAGATTAGGAAGTCAATATCTTTAATTTGTTATAATTGATTTTAATTAGGCATGACATCTTTTTAATTTAGTATGTGATTTTGTTTAGTTAGGAAGGAATCTTGTATAATTGGTGGGTGAATATCTTAATTAAGGAATTAAAATATTTGATTGATTTTAATGTTTATTTTAATTTGGTATGTGATTTTTAGATTTGTTTTGATTTCACCATGTGTTAAATATGTGTTTTAAGTGGGCTTGGGCGTGTGGGCCAAGGCTTGGGCGAATTGGGCTTGATGTGAGGCTAGCAGCAAAACCAGAATTACCGACACCGTTCGAACGCCTCTTCGAACGCGGCACGAACGCCCGCAATCTGTTTGGCGTTCAAACGTATACACGAACGCAGCACGAACGAAAACAGTGAACCTTGTTTATTCTGAATTTCCGCTTCCGATGTCCGTTTTCCGTGACCTCCGTGACTTAAAAGGTAGTGTCTCCAAATGAGACTCATTATAGGGACTTATATGCAAAAATGCAGTGCCTACAGTTTCATCATAGTCAATTCCTTGGATTTGTCTATAACCTTTCACCACCAACCTAGCCTTATAGGTTTGGATGTTGCCTTCTACATCAGTTTTACGCTTGTAAATCCACTTGCAGCCTATGGGTTTTATCCATTCAGGTGCATCCACCAAGTCCCAGACTTGATTCTGATACATAGAGTATATTTCGGATTTCATGGCCTCAAGCCACTTGACTGAATCAATGTCATGCATTGCTTCGTCATAACTGGTGGGATCATCATTATCAATGACCTGATCATGTTCCTCATCAATATGGAAACCATATCTTTCAGGCTCATGTCTTTCCCTACTAGACTTTCTAAGTTCATAACCTTGTGGTTGTTCCGTCGCTGCCCTTTTGAGGGGCCTGAGGTTTAGTTCTATGTTAGTTTGTTCTTCTCGTACCTCATCGAGGTTAAGTCTACTCCCACTATGTTTCTTGAGAAGGAATTCATTCTCTAGAAATTAGCATTTCTTGAGACAAATGTTCTTTGTTCATTTGGGACGTAGAACACATATGCTTTTGAGTTCAAGGCATATCCTACAAACTTACATTTAACTGCTCTATAATCCAATTTGTTAGTTTGTGTGAGCTTAACATATGCGTCACATCCGCAAACTCTTAGATAACTAAGACTAGGACGTTTCCAAGACCATAACTCATATGGTGTTTGACTAACAGTCTTGGAAGGAACTTTGTTTAGTAGTAGTGTTGCAGTTTCTAAAGCAAGACCCAAAAATGAAAGAGGTAGATCCGTGCCTGGAATCATTGATCGAACCATATCTAATAATGTCCGATTTCTCCTTTCGGAGACCTCATTATGCTGTGGAGTTCCCGGAGGAGTCCACTGGGAAACAATGTCATTATCTCTCAAGTAATCTTGAAATTCGTCGCTTAAGTATTCACCACATCGGTCAGACCTTAGTGACTTAATACTTTTATTAAGCTGGTTTTCTACTTCAGCTTTGAAGACTTTGAATTTCTCAAAGGCTTCAGATTTATACCGCATAAGGTACACATACCCATATCGCGAGTGATCATCGATAAAGGTAATGAAGTATGAGAATCCACCTCTAGTGGTGACTAACATTGGTCCACATACATCAGAGTGTATGAGTTCTAATGTCTCTGCTGCATACCGTCCTTTACCTTTGAAGGGTAATTTGGTCATCTTACCAAGTAAACAAGACTCACAAGTTCCATACGGTTCATATTTGAAGGGTCTGAAATACCTATCCTTATGTAGCTTAGTTAATCTTGTTTCATTGATATGACCTAAACGACTGTGCCATAGAAGTGATTCATTGAGATTATTCGAGTTAACATTGTATATATTAGAGGTTGAACATTCTTTGTTAGTTTGTAAGACATAGATACCATTATTCAAAATACCATCTCCATATTTCATTTCATTGAAATAAATAGAACATTGATTACAACTTATTAGACATGAAAAGCCTTTATTACATAAAGAAGAAATTGAAATGATGTTCTTTACTAGAGAAGGTACATAAACACAATCTTCTAAGTCTAAAACTAAACCATTCGGCAAAACTAATAAATAAGTCCCCAGGCACAATGCAGCCAGTTTTGCTCAATTACCCATGCGTAAGTCAACCTCCCCATGACGGAGTCTCCTACTGTTTCTCAGGCCCTACACATTGTTACACAAGTGAGTCCCACAACCGGTGTCAAGCACCCAAGTAGAAGGTTCAGAGTTTTGAGAATATAGTTCAATCATATACAACATACCTGAAGCATTGGGCTTCTTGACCTCTTGGGCTTCCCTAGCTTCTTTGGCTTTCAAGGATCTGTAGTATTTCTTCCAATGACCATTCTTTCAACAAAAGAAACATTTCTCATTTCCTTTTTTCTTCTCTACCTTACCATTGGGCTTTAGGTGATCTGGAGCCTTGGCCTTGCCCTTATTTTTCTTTGGGCCTCGTGGCTTCAGGTCCGTACCCGTAATCATGACGGAGGTTTTAAGCTCCGGTTTCAAGTCCTTCTCTGCTTGCTTTATCAGATTGTGCAATTCTGCTAAAGTAGCTTCTTTATCAGACAAATAAAACTGCATAATAAAGTTAGAGAAGTCTTTTGGTAAGGACTGAAGAATTAGATCGTGACCTCTCTCATGATCCATGATGAACCCGAGGTTGGCAAATTTTTCAATGTGGCCAATCATCTTAAGCACATGTCCACTAACAGATCCTTCATTATACCTTGTTTGGAATAAGACATATGACACTTGGAATCTCACGGTATGAACGGAAGTTGCATACAACTCTTTCAAGTGAAAGATGATGGTTTGAGCATCCATATCTTCGTGAACTTTCTGAAGTTAATCCGACATAGATCCAAGCATTATGCAAACTACTTGCTCATAATCGTCGACGTGTTTCTTCCAAGCATCAAATGTAATTTGGTAAGCATATTCTGCGGGTTCAGGGGGAAATGGTCTTTCAAAAACATAGAAAATATTTTCTTGTCATAAGATAATTTTAAGGTTTCTAAACCAGTCATTGTAGTTGTCCTCTTTGAGCTTATGCTCATCAATGATGGAACAAAGTGATACTCTGTTTTCCATTTGAATGTTTGTTAAATATTTTAACCCACCTGTTAAGAGAGAATGTTAAAATTAGGAATATGTTTTCATTAATGTTTCATAATAACATGGGCTTTTAATATTATGAAGTTGCTCACACTCAATTGTTTTAAAATTTTAAGCAAATCGCATCAACCCCAATATGATGGATTTCTTGTGGGCAAGGATCCCATTATCATCATTTCATAACTCCGACTAGGGCCGGTCGTTATAAAATACGATAATTGTTGGTTTCTATTAAGGTTCCAAGATCAATAATAAGCATGAAAACATGTGTGAATACTAATCAACGAAGTTGCGGAATACTCACATCGATCGGTTGAGCGACGCGGAGACGATAAAAATCAATAATCTGTTCGGCAGTGGACTGCTCACAGATTTGGCGTCCTTCATATTCTGATTTTGAGCTCCTCGAACAAGCTCCAAGCTTCGTCATTTGATTCCCGGCTCATGGGTGGACTTCCCTATCACCTTCGCATGTCTTGTAAGTGTGCTAGCACTTGTGATTTTGCCATAAAATCACACTCTTGCTTCCCTTCTTGCTCGGCATTTCCAGAAAATGCAGTGAAGAAAATAGCCACCATGGGCGTGAGAGAGAGAAGAAAAAGAGAGAAGAGAGAGTTGTGTTTTGGTTAAAGAAAATTGTGTATCTAGTACCAATTTTGAATTTCCAAAATTCAATTAATAATTTTCTCTTTCCAAAAGTCAAACATTAATGCCAACCACCACATCCATCAACTCACATCACTCATGAATAGTGACTTGCGTCAATCACTCAAAGTGAAAGACATCTATCACTTGATAGACGAATGATGTGACGCTAGATGCGACTATCGATTTAACGCTTGATTTGACTTACGTGCCGCATTCGAATTCGAAATGCGAATGCGCTCGCAAATAATCTCGGGCTCGGATTCGCTAATTCAAAATTAATGAATTTTCCGTTGCGACGTAATTAAATCTAATTTAATTAAATAATCATGCCTAGCATAATTACTATTCACGTCGCTAACGAATTAATTCTAAATTAATTCGTTCGCCCAAATTAAAATCTAATTTTAATTCCGCGTCGAAATCCAATTTCGTTTAATATATCGAATATACTAATTTATCGATTAATTTCAAATTAATCATTATCTCTCTTTAATTGATATTTTATCCCAGATAAAATATCTCCGCAATTAATCCTAGATTAATTTTCTCTCTCTTCTAATTAATCCCTATAGAGTGCGAGTCATACGTCATCGGTGAATCTTTGGTGAGCGACCCATGAGATCCCTGGATATGTTGGCAGTAAATTCGGTCGTCGGACTATCCGAACACGTAAGTACCAAGTACTACGTTTATACCGATTGACAAGACAAGGTTGGCCTCTAGCAAAGCGCCATGCCTACCCAATTCTCCGGAAATATCCTTACAGGAATAAAAGATCTATATCAGACGTAGTATACGTAGTATTGGGTATTTCTGTCCAGTATCGGATGATCACGTGCTAGGCCTGGGGCTGGAATTGTGTCTGCCCCGTACGAAGCACATGTCGGATGTCTGGTAACTAGTCTCTATAATCAGATAACTATGACCTAGTCATATTATCCCGATGACTGCAATACTTAAGAGTACTAGTACCGTATCCTACGTGACCATCATCTCCATATGACTGGAGTGACACTTCCGTATTGACATGACACCCAACACACTACGATTCTCAATATACCCAGCATTGGCGTACACAGAACCTGTTAAAGCCCTGGACGACCGCAACCAAAGTATATTGATTGTCGCAAGTATTAGCGGTGCAAGTCTCAGGTTAAGACCACATACACCTACCCTGATTTAAGACTTCCATAGACACATAGTCATACTACCAATGGAATTCTGATGGGGTCTATCCAGAGCGAAGCTGTTTCCCGTACCATCGGTGAAACACAACCTTCTATTACACTTGCATGAGTATCCTAAACCCAAATATATGAGAACTATGCCGTTGTGCTCTCACAACACGCACAAGTGTAATACTAGTCTTTTACGCATTTATCGATGTCCAATTTCGATAATACTATGACTAGGGATATTTAATGATTTATCCTTCGTGGACTGATACTGTCTCATATCATTCTCCGTCCAGGAACAAATCATAGGGACCTCTTATCATTTATATATCTAGGTGATCTAATCACAAATGATAAGAGTGCAATCTCCTTTGTCACATAGTTACTTTGTACAACAACACCATGATCTGTACAAATAGTGACGCTATGGGTCATAATTGTCCAACAATCTCCCACTTGGCCTATAGCCAGTAACTCGAGTGCTTGACACCCGAACTATGTACGGTTGGCTCAAATTTGCTAAGAAATGCTTTTGTCAGCGGATTTGCATGATTATCGTCTGATACGATTTATACGATCATCACATCGCCACGATGTATGATCCGAATGGATCAGATGAATATCGAAGTATTTATCTAGATCGTTGATGAGACTATTAATTCTTTAGCCTGTGCTGAAGCCTAGCTTAGCTGCTAACAGAATTATATCTAATCTAATTAGATTTATTATCGACCCAGAAGGCTTCTATTGCTGCCTCAGCTACAGTAATAACCCGCATTTGTTGTTTATACGGTAACAGTATCTTGCTTGGAAGATTTCCAGCTCACTGTTCCTTTATTCAAACTGTATAGTACCGTTTGTGACTTATAGTCATTTTTATCGGTTAGGAAACTTGCTACAGTGATCCCAGTCACTTCAAGTTCTCCTTCTCCATAGACTAAGACAACATCCTTAATTCTCTAAGATACTAACGGATGTTCTTAACTTCAATCCAGTGACTATCACTCGGATTGGCCTGTTTGTGAATCCATATGCTCAAAGCATATGAGACACCAGGTCGTGTACATTTTTCAATGTACGAGTTCTCGGAGAGTTTTATCGAAAGCCAAGCTTTCACCTATTGTTTTATGGGAATATCATTTCCAAGAAATGACATATTATCATTATTTATAGGACAGCCACTATCAGTGCGCTCCCACTAACCCTCTTATATACACAAGAATCATTTCGTTTTGAATTAAATCATAAACTATTATGATTACATCAAAACGGCAATTCCAAGAACCTAATGCTTGCTTCAATCCAAACATGGATCGAGTAACCTGCAAACCTTGTTTAAGAGTTTTGTACGACAAAACCGACTTGATGTTGTAAACATCCTCCTACTGGTTTCCTTTTCAGGAAAGCGATTTTCCCGTTAAGCTGACATATTTCATAAATGAAATATGCAGCTTTTGCAAGCATTATCCAAATGGATTTAGCGTGGCAACAGGTAAAAGGTTGAATCGTAGTCAACACAATGTTGATAACGATACCTTTCGGCTAAAAGCCTAGCTTTATACGTTGGTATGTTGCCATCCATGTATGTCTTCCTTGAAGACTAAAACAGTACTAATTGGCACAATGTCTTGCGGTACATCAACTAGTATCAAAACATAGTTGATATACATGGAATCCATTTCGGATTCATGGCACTTTGCCATAATAGGGAGTCGATACCTTGTATCACTTCCTCATACGTAATCAGTTGGTATCCCTCAATAAGATTGACATTTTTACGAGGTGAGATCAGAAACCCATACCCCATGTTGTTTTCTGACTCTCTCCGACATACACGGTTCTTGTGTATACGAAGATTAATGGTATAGATTCATCCTTGATGAACTATTTGTGTTCCATTAGGATTCGGTGCCTTGAATAGTATTACTCCGATTTTCATCGAGTTTTACTATCCTCTCACTTACCACTGCATATCGGTATTCCTCTTAGGAAAATCGCATGGCGAGCAACAATCTAATTGTTCTCCTGTGAGTTGTATAAGTACTATACTTATGATATCCCTAGGATAACCTACAATTGGCACGAAATGTGTCAAACAGATTTTTATGGAACCTTATTCAAAATAAGTTCTGCACTGTTAAAGCGTATCCGTTGAAGGAAATGGTAGCTTAGAGCGACTCATGATTAACCTTATCATATCCAACAAAATTTGGTTACTCGATTCGGACACACCGTCAAATTGACGTGTTCCGGGGGGAGTCCTCATTTGAAAGAATACTATACTCTTTCAAGTATTTTAGAAACTTATTGCTTAAATATTTTCCATTACGGTCTTACCGTGACGGTATAATACTATAGCCGATCTGTTTGTCTATTTCCTGTCGAAACTTTAAAAGTTTCCGATTTGTGTTCTTCAAAAGAAACACATAACCATAACGCGATGCCACATCCGTATAGGTCACGAAATATTCATATCCACTTCTAGCCTAGCTAGACATGGGCCCATTTGCTTCACTATGAACTAGGGCTAATAGATTGGTGGCATTTACACTTTTACCAAGTAAATAGTGTTTTAGGCACATTGCCCAATAAACTAGATTCGTAGACTTTATTTGATTGGAATCAAATTAGTCCAAGTACCCACTCTTCGAAAGTGTGGATATACGAGTCTTGTTTGATTGTGTCCTAGACAACAATGCCACATTAGTTCCTTCTGATCAAATCAGTTTGAGCTATTTGTTTGTCACGTTATATATTTGAGATTTATTTATATTCAAAATATAAATTCTGTTATTCACATCTAATGTGTTTATCTCAATATCATATTTATATAATGAAACACTTTAGTGTTCTAGAATATAAAGGTTCACCCGCAGCGGGTTAAACACTGATATAAAGATAATGTTTCTAGTCAAACTAGTTACATTATAACAGTTTCCTAATTTAGGTACACACCCGAGGGTAGTACCTAAAGTTAGGTATCTACGATTAAAACAGTGACTTTCGTCCCGTTTCCAATTCGCAGATTAAATCTCAATTGAGGTCAGTATCCTGCTCATAGCAGATTCTGAACATCAATATATATTATGTACCACACTAAGTATTTAAATCTAATTTCAATACTAGTAGTGAACATAATATGACAAACATATTTGAAGTAAGAGCCTTGCCCTGTCTTTAATTCCTTCGTGTCTGCTTTGTCCAAACGGTAGTCACGCTTCCGCGATCCCGTTTGCCACAATTTAGGCAGACATTTTGGGATATATTCTTTATCTTCCCAGAAAATTATAATGATTTTGCCTTTGCCAGTTTCAACACTCCAGAAGCCTTTGGCCAAGCCTTGGCCTTCTAGAATATCGAAGTAAGGTGCGTCTTGCGCTACTTGCCTAATTGCAAACTTTGACTTTGTCTCCTTGAGAATAGTCGTTAACTCTCCAAGAGTTATTATTGCAATTTTAGTACTTCTAAGATTTAATTTTAGATCTATGAAAATCCTTCAATTTCATTATCATACTTTAAGGATCTAATCTTTAGTTCTGATTCAGAAATTAAGGAGTCTACTGACAAGTTTAATGGATTAAGCACTTAAGTTATCATTACATGATCTTCCAAAGATCATGCTCTATTATTGCTTAACTTCGAGCTTAGGCCTAATATGTTATTTTATCAAATAAAGTTACTTATTATTTTCCAGGACCATCCTGAAATTTATTCCCAATTTGAAAAATTAAACCATTTAAATACATTTTCCCTAGGATTATGTATTAAACGTCAATCTTTCAATTTTATCTTGATTTTAATAGTCCAACTATTTAATCAACGATTTAAGTACTATTTATTATAATGATTACAATAGTCCAACTATTTAATCAACTATAATTTAATAGATTAAAATCAATTATATTGATTACTATAATCTAATTATAAAATCAACTATAAATGAATAGTTTGAATATAGTCCAACTATATATTAAAACAACATTTAAATATTAATCCAACTAACATTTAATATATATGATGAATGATATTTGAATGAGCGCGTATGGAAAGTAATTAAACGAATATTGCAAATTCAATTCTTGCCTCCCACTATTTTTCGGCGAGCCTCTAACCCTCTGTCGAGTACTCGGGAAACCGTGTTTCCTAGTGGGCTAGGATCCCGTTAAATATCACACAATCTTGACTTTGGCCAACAAATTGTATGATAATTAACTAGGTAGATCTCTAAGATCGATTGGATCCAATCCAATTCCTAGATCCGGTAGGGGACATCCAAGTCCGAAACATATATCTTATATATGCCAATACATCCAATGTATTACCTAACCTTTTTCCTCTGAATCAACTAAGCCTTGGCTTTGGCACAACAAACTTAGTGATCCTAGTTAAGCGCGACCCATTGACCATGGAAAGCTTTGTAATCAATGTCGATGGACAAGAAGTGGTCTTGACTTTGGCCAACAAACCACAACTTGGACAAGACACCAATATGGAACAAAGCTCTCGTGATTCAAACACATCCTCGACGGACAAAGGCCTTGACTTTGGCCAACAAGCCAATGCCAGTCTCGGATCTTGAGTGAGAATCACTCAATGGAAGAAAAAACGCTTAATATTTTGCGAGGATTTTTCGAGTGCAAATTGGCAACCAATTTATTATCTTTGTTTAGGTCTCATCATCATACACCCTTAAACATGCATTATAAACACATAATAAAGCGCATATGATAAAATAATAATGATATGCGAATGGATATTTTACACATTGATCCTAGATCAAATCTCTCCATTTCTCTCTCCCGCTAGCATATATATTACTTCTACCCGTTACACTACACTTATAAAGAAACCTCATTTACATTGAGGGGAATAGGTGAGAAGAGAATACAAAGAATATGGAGGTATAAGGCTGGACTCGCAGGTCCAATTAATAAATCGAATTTATTACAACAATTTCTAAAATTGTCCCACCCATCTAATATCCATCCGATATACATTATTCATGCATCGCAACCATGTATTCACACAAGCATGTTATCAATCAATCTAATCAAATTAATTAATCTGATAATTAGTGATCATCCAATGTTCAAACAACGATTTGATTTTGCTCGAGTCAAACTCGTTTTGCGAATAAGTACTCAAAGTACGAATTCTCGAATTAAATTAAACTACATCATTAAACCCAATTTAATATGCATTCAATTCTAATTCTCTATTTAATTCTAAATTAAATAATACACTTTAATAATGAACTTTTACGACTTAAATTCCAAATTTAATCGCAACGGGTCTCAAAGCCCGATTAACGTCCAACGTTAATTTAATTAAAGTCCAATGGGCTTTTAATTAATTTCTTAAGGCGTGGACTTTTGGTCAACTCGGGTCAAATCGAATAACCAAAATCCAATCCGGGAATTACCCCATAAGCCTAGAAATCAATCTTGGCCCATTAGGCCCAATTAAACTTTAAAGGTCCATTAAGTCGCATTTGGGCTTTATGGAAGCGATTTTGGGCCTAATTGGATCCAACCAATTTTTCCTAAACCCATATTTGTACAACAAAGCCCAACAAGCCCAATTACAACACTAAAGTCCAAATCCAATTTTAAGGCCCAATATAATTAAACATAAAAAACAATTTCACATTTAATTAACCTTAAGTGTATATTATGATTAATCACCCAAATTAACATTTCTAAAACATCAATTTATATAATTAATCATGCTCATTTTCATCATCACATGTCCAACACATTTTGATTAAAATCAAACCCAAACATGCTTTATCATTCTCGGCAATGGAGGGGATTTTTGTGTCCGATTAGAATTCAATCCAATTAATTCCACAATCGACATTAAATCACATTCCTCAATCGTTTCAAGTCATCCAATGAAAAACGAAACAAAAATTCACCAAGATACTTAGGGCTATAACTATCGACAATTAGGGTTTATTATGCCAAATTACAAATCCAATCCAATTGAATCAAATTCAACATTAAATAAACATTCCCTAATGATTTCCAACACATCTAATGAATCAAAAATCAAAATCACCAAGACTTATAGGATCACCAACCATTCGGCCAACATCTAATTTTGGGGAAAATTATTCCAAATCAATTTTCTTGAAATTGATCAAATCAAACTTAAATTAAACATGTTTTAAGCATACTCAATCATCCAATTCAACAAAATCATGCTTGAAAACATTTTACCCAAATTTTAAGCCCTAAACTTTTTCATGCTCAAACCTTGCTCTAGATTCCATTGTTGGTTTCTATTAAGGTCCCAAGATCAATAATAAGCATGAAAACATGTGTGAATACTAATCAACGAAGTTGCGGAATACTCACATCGATCGGTTGAGCGACGCGGAGACGAAAAAAATCAACAATCTGCTCGGCAGTGGACTGCTCACAGTTCACAGATTTGGCGTCCTTTATATTCTGATTTTAAGCTCCTCGAATAAGCTCTAAGCTTCGTCATTTGATTCCCGGCTCATGGGTGGACTTCCCTATCACCTTCGCATGTCTCGTAAGTGTGCTAGCACTTATGATTTTGCCATAAAATCACACTCTTGCTTCCCTTCTTGCTCGGCATTTCCAAAAAATACAGTGAAGAAAATAGCCACCATGGGCGTGAGAGAGAGAAGAGAAAGAGAGAAGAGAGAGTTGTGTTTTGGTTAAAGAAAATTGTGTATCTAATACCAATTTTGAATTTCCAAAATTCAATTAATAATTTTCTCTTTCCAAAAGTCAAGCATTAATGCCAACCACCACATCCATCAACTCACATCACTCATGAATAGTGACTTGCGTCAATCACTCAAAGTGAAAGACATCTATCACTTGATAGACAAATGATGTGACGCTAGATACGACTAGCGATTTGACGCTTGATTTGACTTGCGTGCCGCATTCAAATTCGAAATGCGAATGCGCTCACAAATAATCTCGGGCTCGGGTTCGCTAATTCCAAATTAACGAATTTTCCGTTGCGACGTAATTAAATCTAATTTAATTAAATAATCATGCCTAGCATAATTACTATTCACGTTGCTAACGAATTAATTCTAAATTAATTCGTTCGCCCGAATTAAAATCTAATTTTAATTCCGCGTCGAAATCCAATTTCGTTTAATATATCGAATATATTAATTTATCGATTAATTCCAAATTAATCGTTATCTCTCTTTAATTGATATTTTATCCCAGATAAAATATCTCCGCAATTAATCCTAGATTAATTTTCTCTCTTCTAATTAATCCCAGATTTATATAGAGTGCGAGTCATACGTCATCGATGAATCTTTGGGAAGCGACCCATGAGATCCCTGGATATGTTGGCAGTAAATTCGGTCGTCGGACTATCCGAACACGTAAGTACCAAGTACTACATTTATACCGATTTACAAGACAAGGTTGGCCTCTAGCAAAGAGCCATGCCTACCCAATTCTCTGGAAATATCCTTACAGGAATAAATGATCTATATCAGGCGTAGTATACATAGTATTGCGTATTTCTGTCCAGTATCGGATGATCACGTGCTAGGCCTGGGACTGGAATTGTGTCTGCCCCGTACGAAGCACATGTCGGATGTCTGGTAACTATTCTCTATAATCGGATAACTATGACCTAGTCATATTATCCTGATAAATGTAGTACTTAAGTGTACTAGAACCGTATCCTACGTGACCATCATCTCCATATGACTGGAGTGACACTTCCGTCTTGACATCACACCCAACACACTACGATTCTCAATATACCCAGCATTGGCGTACACAGAACCTGTTAAAGCCTTGGACGACCGCAACCAAAGTATATTGATTGTCGCAAGTATTAGCGGTGCATGTCCCAGGTTAAGACCAAATACACCTACCCTGATTTCGGACTTCCATAGACATATAGTCATACTACCAATGGAATTCCGAGGGGGTATATCCAGAGCGAAGCTGTTTCCCGTACCATCGGTGAAACATAACCTCATATTACACTTGCATGAGTATCCTATACCCAAATATATGAGAACTATGCTGTTGTGCCCTCACAACGCGCACAAGTGTAATACTAGTCTTTTACGCATTTATCGATGTCCAATTTCGATAATACTCTGACTAGGGATATTTAATGATTTATCCTTCGTGGACTGATACTGTCTCATATCATTCTCCGTCCAGGAACAAATCATAGGGACCTCCTATCATTTATATATCTAGGTGATCTAATAACAAATGATAAGAGTGCACTCTTTTTTATCACAAAGTTAATTTGTACAAAAACACCATGATCTGTACAAATAGTGAGGCTATGGGTCATAATTGTCCAACAATAATTAGGTAGGTTCCCAACAACTTTATGATATATATTGCAATTCATTGATCATTGGGTTGGGCAATCAAACATGCCATAGCTTATGCTCGTCCTTGTGGACACCCAATCTTTTCCACTAAGTTATAAGACCATGCCTAAAGGTCGATGCGTCTTATGACTCAGAAAAGTCAAACCATTGTCAATAGTACTATTTAGGGACAAATTGGTATTGGTCAGTCTGGTAAAGCCTAGTCCTGCCAATACGGTTTAAGCCCTTTGGGTCTATACTTTACAATGGGAGGTAAATTTTAGACCTAAATTATTATTGATGATTTTAGCAAGTTTAAGTGAATAACTGTCAAATGGATTCCTCCATTGAAAATTCCCCATATGGAGGGTGGAGTGAACTCTCTTGAATACCCTTACCTCTTAGGCTCTTATTGCCTTGGTGACAGGAATAAACAATAGATCCTCCAAATTAGTCCAACACTTTAAATAAGCTTTAAGGTAAACTTTGAGTAAATGATTATCTAGATGTCTTCACAGCTTTTCCTTTTGGCTATAAAAAGGTAGTGAGTGAAGGAAGACACCAAATCATTATCTAACTCTAGTAATACCTTTGGTTAAATTAACTTTAGTTTGGAAAGTTTTATTAACGCCTTGGTCCCACCCCACTTGTATCTTTTATAATGTCTTTTATTATAAACAAGTGATTTATATTTATTAGCCTTAAAGGTAATAAATCTCTAAGTTCATCACAGAATAATTACTTAGCTAAGGGATAAGCAATACACTCTCTATTTCCTTAGAAAGTCTCTAGATGTTTGCACCCTAAAATAATCATGCCAAATCTAAACATACATAGAATCATCAAGCATATGAGTTTTAATATGTTGGAATTTTTTTAGGCATTAAATAACTTTGATTAATATTTAATTATGATATTGTATTTTATTTTAATCAAATAAATTTACTATTCACATTTTTTATAGATGCGTGAACTTTAAATGCAATTTCACAATTCAAATCTTAACCAAATCATGCAAAACTTGTTCCTAAAGGTAAGTTCAAGGTGTTAGCTTTCCAACGAGATTTTACAAACCCAATTTCGAGTTTAAATGAGATAGAACTAATCAAAACAAAAACGGCGCGCTGATACCACTGTTGGGAAGCGGCCGCGAGTGCGCAGCAGAAAATTTAATTAATCAAATTATGATGCCGCTATCCCTTTGCCCAAGACCCATTTGTTTTTATTATTCTACAAGCCTAGGCATGTTACTATATATTCTAAGCATAAAAACTCATAAAACATGCAAAGAACATAAACCTAACACATGCTAACTATCATAAGAACTCTAATTAAAATAAAGAAAGAAAAAGACTTACTTGAACCGAAGACTCCTCCAGTCCTCCCTCTAATCTACAAGCTTTTCTCGAACTCAGCAAGCTCTTCCACGTTCCAAAGAGCCACCCAAGTGTGTGGCCTCCAAAGATGCACACACCAAAGCCAAAACTCAACGGCAAGACTACGCCTTGAGTGCACATGTATTTTGCCCTTGGTGCTAGCCTAGGCAAATACCTCAAAAATTTTAACTCGAGGTTCCTCTAGTCAATTAGAGTTAAGGATCCTCAAAATCAGTGGCTTACTCTTAAACTTTAGAGTTGCTCACTTATATAAACCCAAGATATGAAAGGTTTGGTGCAAAAATTTGTAACGAATTCTTTGGGTTTATATAGGTGCTCCAAAGACCACAAAATTAATTAAGAATCCGATATGGGATAAATGCTAATTTAATCTTAGCCATTGGATCTTAATTTAGTGGTTTAATGAGATTATAAAACCTAATAAGAGCTTGGGACGAATTGGAATTCAAAACAAATAACAAATAAAAAAAAATTACTATTCACATTACTATTCACGTTTTTTTTTATTTATTTATTCCAATTTCCAAAGTGCCCCTATCGTCATTCACCAATCCCTAAGCCACTATGGAACCTCATAAATGATATGTTCAATAATTAAACACATTGAATCATTTATGAACAATTCCTACAACAATCATATATGTTATTAACTTTGTATTGTGCACTGTTAACCATTGATTTCGACTTTGTTGTGTGTGACCTTTTGGGTTCCCCTCAAGTTGGACATGAAATGAATTGTGATAATTTAATCGAACATAAATTATCCTCCGATCAGATGGTTGTTCGATTTCAATGACCAAGGTTGACATCTAGCAACATGCCAAGACCCCCAAATGAGAAAGAAAGATATATATACCCATTCTGTATGCGATTTATATATGAAACGATCATTTGCCTCATTGTATCCCCACCGTTTGACCTAAGGTATGGAAAGTGTCTACCCATATAGTCAAAGATATGATGTTGATAGTGTCATGAATCGTGCTAACCTAAGAATCTCACTTGATTCTTCCGCTGCGACCACAGTCTCAAGCACTGATCACACATATCAACCCGCGAACGAGAATACTACTCTTATAAGAAAAATTATCCGAGAGAGTGGCGATTCTCTGTTGTATCTTTACAAACTTCATGTGTTTCAACAAATGACCCAATCATACCCTTATGACCAGATGTTTTGAACCGGGGAAGGAGAATGTCAAAGTCATTTGATCCACACATAAGATTGTAAAGACCTCAAGTCTAAGGACTAGTCATATAATCGATACATGAAAGTTCTCACAGACATATAGGATAAATACTCCATGTGAAAACTTTTGGCGGTCAGTTCCATGGACACGAGCAACTCATGCATCCATATGATACACCAAGCGGACGGATCTCCGCTAGTAGCCTATGAGATTAACTACCCCACTTAAGGGCGGATCATATCATCATGCTAGTCTCTCCGCTTTGTGAACGCCCAGATTATTCATAAAACTTTGACCAGGAACATTTGAGAGTAATGATTCTCATAAGGCGGGGAAGCCGTCATCTTATTACTCCATGGGCTTTATTACATTGTTTGATTATTCATATAATTTATGTAAGACACGTATAATAAAGATTGCCATTTTATTAATTAATGAAAATATTAGAAATACATGTACGCATAGCCCATCCACAAGTTGGGTATATGGCATATCCATAACAATAACCTCAACTTGTATAGTTCAGAAATGTCGTTCGTGTTCTTCGCGAATTCGGAGGTGGCTGAATTGCGTATATATTAGCTAGGCTTATATGACGGACGTGTCTAAACTTAGAGAGACCCAATATGAAGTGTACTCGTTAAGCATTTGGGTAGCCGATTAATTTTGATAAAAGATAATATTCGATATTATAATTATCAACTAAGATAATCAAGTGTTATTGGATAACATTAATTATTTACTTTGACCTAATTGGATTAATTGGATAATTACACAATGGCTTAATTATAAAATCATAATTATCTCTACCATTTGAGGATATTATGGTAATTATAAATATGTAATAATATGTGGTTTTGGCTTGATTTAATTGGATTAAATCAAAGTGGCAAACATTGAACTAATCCATTTCCTAATCCTTGTCTTGATTTAATTGGATTAAATCAAATAGGTAGATAATGGAGATTAGTCACACCTAATTATACATATTTGGAAAAATTGGATTAAGCCCACCTAAAAGTTGATTACAACTTTTATTAATTAAAAAGTGTCTAAGTTTTGCTATAAATAACAAGCTTTATGAAGGTTTTAATTAAATAAAGCAAAAGCTTGAGAAAGCTAAATACAAGCAAGAATTAAATAAATTAGCCTAAGTTAGAGAAGTATTTAGAGAAGCTTTGTGAGGTCTCTCCAACATTTCATCTAGGAGAAATCAAGATTGGATCTTGGGGTGAAGCTTGTTAGCATTGGAATCAAGATTAAATCTTGGATTCAAGCTTGCTAATCCTTGGAAGTTCTCCAAACATTTCAATTAGGAGAAGTAGATTTGATCTTTGAATCTACTTTTCTAGTTAAGTTTGATCTTTTCCAAAAGCTATATTTTCCATTAGTGAGACATATAGTATTTAATTATGTATTAGATACATAATGTTGAAATTACGCTAATTAATTGTGTTATGATGCTTTGGAAGTATAAACACAATATGGTTGTAATTGGGTCAAAATGTTTATGTTAGACATAAACATACAATTAGAGTTTGGAACTTTAGATAATAGCTTAGAGTTAGGCTACCATTCTAGAATCACTTGACCACATTTGAGTGACCTAGAATTGTTCACGAGACAATTCTTATTGAGATTCTAATTTGGTTTGTGTTTTGGATTCAAAATTTACGCAAGTGCGTATTTAAAATAAATTTATATTTTTGTAAAAATATTTGATATTTTAAAAAAACTTGAATTTTATTCTATAACATGTGTTAATGTTGGTTTTAATGTTAAAATTAATTTTGGGTATTTTGAAAGTGTTTAGCAAAGATTAAAAATATATTGGGTTAAAAAACCCAAGTATTAGCTTTCATTCCAGCTCTCTGGAATGAGAGCTGATACTTAAAGAAGCAAATGAAATAAACAAAAAAAATTATGTCTATGCGCAGTTCGTGCACTGTAGTGCGCGTGTTGCGCGCTACGCTCACCGAATCTTATTTTCGCTCGTTCTTGAGTTTCCGGACTCCGATTCAGTCCTGGTTTTTTCCTATATACTCGTAATGGAATATACTATTTCATTAAATTATTTAAAATTATATCCATGCTTGATATCCATGTGTTAGACTCACTTCCGCTACGCGTGGCATTGATCCCACCCTATGGGTTCCACATCCGCCCCGACAGGTTACAATATGAATTAAATGCCTTATTAACACACTACCTATTTTAGAATAAGTATGGGATGAGCGTCGTTCAAACGGAACCCTAACCAGTATTTCTAAATGAAATCTCACAAATTAGAATATGTATTACAGACATATGACATATGATGCAAACAAAAGTGTAAAATGAAAACCTATAAATTGAATATACATCTGAAAACATAACTGAATTCTTAAACTGAAAACTTGAACTGAAACATAAGAGATAAGATGTAGATTGTATGGCATATATTGAAACTAAAGTATACCGTGAAAGTAAATAACTTGAAAACATAAGGAAATGAGTAACATTCACTCATTGAACTAACATCCTAACGCTGGCATACTCAAATGCAACTGGAAGAACTTTTGCGGGAAATATGTCATGTGTTCAAGTACGGTTAGCATACCAAACTTAACAAATCTAAACATGTGTTGGGGTTTTGGGCAAAAGGCGCGGCGAAAATGCTGTTCGGGCGAAATCGTAATTTTAAAATTTTTTGAATTACTGAATGAATTATTCAATATCCAATATGAATATATATGAAACGTCGTGAAACTTTTACGAAAACTTTTTTCCGCAAAATGCATTTTTGACCGAACCGACCACCCAACACTTATGAGGGCTGCCCAAGTCAGCCCCAATAGTATTAGGGCAGTTTATGGGCTGCCTGAATAGTAACAAATTCACTGTTTGGGCCGCCGTCATCTGGTTGGTTCAAAAGTCATCCGTAACGCCATTTTTCACCGTTTTCGCTTATTTCAACTCCGAAATAATTTCCGGTAATTGTTCCAACACCCAAAACACATCCAATACATTTATATGACATCAAATTCATCAACATATTCACTAATATTTCCAGATCTGATCCAGAACACAAATTTATCAATTTTCATGCTTTAAATCTAATTTTTCAAGATTAATCCAATTAATCAAAACACCAATCAAAGTCACAACACATGAAGTACCCAAGAACAATTCTAGGCATTACAAAAGTGGTCATAATACTCTAGAATGGAAACATGTCATCTAATGATCAAATTGGACTAATATTACAATAATATCAACCAAATATACTTCACACATGTATTTCACTTCCAAATCCATCCACAAAAACCAAAAGCCCCAAATTCTTAAGGAAAAGGAAACCCTAGAATCATACTAGATCATCAAGAAAACAAGAAACATGCTTTCAAGCTTAGAGATATATATGGTTACCTTTAATTCCTTAATTTCCTAAGCTTTTTCCTTGATTTTCTTCATTTTCCTAATTTGTTTCATCAAACCACATTTGAGAGCATTTGTTCTTGTTAGGTTTCGGCCATGGTGGAGAATAAAAGAAGAAATAAAATTTTTTATTTTAAAATGATGATGACAGACTTTGAGGGCTAATTTGGTCATTTTATAAATTTAATCCAATTAAATAAAATAAACTTTAATGTTAGCAAATCAAATTTGCACACATTAGGCTTAATAAAATCATGTCATGTGTTTCAATAATAATTAAATATATTTCATAACATTTATGAAATATAGATATTATTTAACTATTCAAATATTTAACAATTAAATATCTAAATAATTAATTAATATAATTATTAATATATATGTATTTTTATTTACAGTAAGTAACAAATACATATATTAATGACATGTGTCAAAATCTCATTTGACAAATAACTAATGTGTATCTAGTCAAATACAAATACACAATAATTATTAAATGACCAAAATCCCTTAATGCATGTGTTATCGTTTAACCGATTCAACGATCCGAATTAACTCATTTAATCCGATGAAGTATTATGAATAATCTGTATTATTCATATCGTGTTGCCCAAGTGCTCAATGAGTACACTTCATATTGTGGGACTCTATAAGTTTAGGTTTATCCGTCACGAAATTCAATTTCGTGTCCATAATTCACCCACTCATGAATTATGACGACCACAGATAATCTCGCTAAACTATGCAAGCCGAGGTCATTGTGTTAGGGATATGCCCTATACCCAACTTGTGGATGGGCTATATGTACATGTATTTGTAATATTTTCATTAATTAATAAAATGGCAATCTTTATTATATATGTCTTACATAACTTATATGAATCATCAACACTGTAATAATGCCCTTGGAGTAATAAGATGATTGCTTCCACGCCTTCTGAGAATCATTACTCTTAAATGTTCATAGTCATAGTTTTGTGAATAATCTAGGCGTTCACAAAGCGGAGAGACTAGCATGATGATATGATCCGCCCTTAAGTGGGGTAGCCGATCTTATAGGCTACTAGCGGAGATCCGTCCACTTGGTGTATCACATGGATGCATGAGTTGCTCGTGTCCATCGAACTAACCGCCGAAAGTTTTCATATGGAGTGTTAATCCCATGTGTCTGTGAGAACTTTCATGTATCGATTATATGATTAGTCCTTAGACTTGAGGTCTTTACACTCTTATGTGTGGATTAAATAACTTTGAAATTCCCCTTCTCCGGTTCAAAAGATCCGGTCATAAGGGTATGATTGAGTCATTTGTTGAAACACATGAAGTTTGTAAAGATACAACAGAGAATCGCCACTCTCTCAGATAATATTTTCTTATAAGAGTAGTATTCCAGTTCGCGGGTTGATATGTGTGATCAGTGCTTGAGACTGTGGCCACAGCGGAAGAATCATGTGAGATTCTTGGGCTAGCACGCTTCATAACACTATCAACATCATACCTTTGACCATATGGGTAGACACTTTCCGTACCCTTGGTCAATAGGTGGGGATACAATGAGTCAAGAGACTGTATCATATGTAAATCGCATACAAAATGTGTGTATATATATATATATATATATATATATATATATCTTTCCTTCTCATTTGGGGGCCTTGGCATGTTGCTAGATGTCAACCTTGGTCATTGAAATCGAACGACCATCTGATCGGAGGATAATTTATGTTCGATTAAATTATCACGATTCATTTCATGTCCAACTTGAGGGGAACCCAAAAGGCCACACACAACAAAGTCGAAATCAATGGTTAACAGTGCACAATACAAATATAACAACATATATGATTGTTGTAGGAATTGTTCATAAATGGTTCAATGTGTTTAATTATTGAACAGATCATTTATGAGGTTCCATAGTGGCTTAGGGATTGGTGAATGACGATAGGGGCACTTTGGGAATTGGAATAATAAAATTTTTTTACTATTCATGTGAATAGTAATGTAAATAGTAATGTGAATAATAATTTTTTTTTAATTTATTTTGAATTCCAATTCGGCCCAAACTCTTATTAGGGTTTTATAATCTCATTAAACCACTAAATTAATATCCAATGGCTAAAATTAAATTAGCTTTTATCCCACATCAGATTCTTAATTAATTTTGTTGTCTTTGGAGCACTATATAAACCCAAAGAATTCTTCATAAATTGGCTACACCAAAACCTTTCATATCTTGGGTTTATATAAGTGAGCAACTCTAAAGTTTAAGAGTAAGCCACTGATTTTGAGGATCCTTAAGTCTAATTGACTAGAGGAACCTCGAGTTAAATGTTTTGAGGTATTTGCCTAGGCTAGCACCAAGGGCAAAATACCCGTGCACTCAAGGCGTAGTCTTTCCGTTGAGTTTTGGATTTGGTGTGTGCATCTTTGGAGGCCACACACTTGGGTGGCTCTTTGGAACGTGGAAGAGCTTGCTGAGTTCGAGAAAAGCTTGTAGATTGGAGGGAGGACTGGAGGAGTCTACGGTTCAAGTAAGTCTTTTTCTTTCTTTATTTTTATTAGAGTTCTTATGATAGTTAACATGTTTAGGTTTATGTTCTTTGCATGTTTTATGAGTTTTATGCTTAGAATATATAGTAACATGCCTAGGCTTGTAGAACAATAAAAAAAAATGGGTCTTGGGCAAAGGGAAAGCGGCATAATAATTTTAATTATTTATTTTTCCGCTGCGCACTCGCGGACGATATGGGCACTTTGGGAATTGGAATAAATAGATTTAAAAAAAAAATACTATTCACATGAATAGTAACGCGTGAATATTAAAATTTTTTATTTATTTTTATTATTTGTTTTGAATTCCAATTCGGCCCAAACTCTTATTATGGTTTTATAATCTCATTAAACCACTAAATTAAGATCCAATGGCTAAGATTAATTTATTCCACATCGGATTCTTAATTAATTTTGTTGTCTTTGGAGCACTATATTAACCCAAAGAATTCTTCACAAATTTTTGCACCAAATCTTTCAAATCTTGGGTTTATATAAGTGAGCAACTCTAAAGTTTAAGAGTAAGCCACTGATTTTGAGGATCCTTAAGTCTAATTGACTAGAGGAACCTCGAGTTAAAAGTTTTGAGGTATTTGCCTAGGCTAGCACCAATGGCAAAATACATGTGCACTCAAGACGTAGTCTTGCCGTTGAGTTTTGGCTTTGGTGTGCGTATCTTTGGAGGCCACAGAATTGGGTGGCTCTTTGGAACGTGGAAGAGCTTGCTGAGTTCGAGAAAAGCTTGTAGATTGGAGGGAGGACTGGAGGAGTCTACGGTTCAAGTAAGTCTTTTTCTTTCTTTATTTTAATTAGAGTTCTTATGATAGTTAGCATGTTTAGGTTTATGTTCTTTGCATGTTTTATGAGTTTTATGCTTAGAATATATAGTAACATGCCTAGGCTTGTAGAATAATCAAAACAAATGGGTCTTGGGCAAAAGGAAAATGGCATAATAATTTTTATTTTCAGTTGCGCACTCGCGGTCGCTTCCCAACACATTGCATACATATAATCCCTCCGTCACAGGCTATCCATTTTATACTTTGGATATAGATAAGAACATGAAATCCGTTCGATATAATATAGTCGACTTTCAATTTACGATCTCTAAATAACACTCGTAATTGATTTCTGAAGTTATACCACGGCCATGGATTTACTAGATCGCAAACACGTGTAGGATGCCTATGCCCTGTACACAGGACTGACAGATTCTATCTTGATACGCACTGGATATCATGAGCATCAGTCCACACCCAACGAACAGACGGAGGTCCAATCTAAATAGATCGGTGACGTGACTGCCATCAAAGTGTGGAGGATAACTCATATATCCCACTGTGTTATCTCAAGTCGAAGGACCACTATGCTCGAGAAGATTCCTATTGACATTGGTGTACCATCTATTAGGAAATCTT
>SKCR01031419.1:0-70930 GCA_019454045.1 Zanthoxylum bungeanum | reverse complement strand
TAGATAGGGGACCAATGAAAGTAAAAGTTATGGGAAGAACATGGGGGGACTTATCAACCGCCCACATTCTTGTTATTCCGTTTACCTTTTACCAGAACGGTCATATGCAGACAGACTCCACATTCTCAAAAAAGAGCCACTCTCTTTTCTGGAATTGGATGGTTCCCGCCACAAAAGCTCCCATTAAAATATTTATTCCTTCCACTATACTTGCTCTTAATCTTATTATATAAATAGAAATTCACTCTTTCTGATTCTGCATATGCATTCCAAAAGCCAAACTTTAATTACACTACTTGAAGTTGTTCAAGTGCTCACGGAGTTCACTTGCACAATTACTGGCTTCTTTTAATCTCCGTTCAGGTCCATCTCTTCTCAGAATCTTTTCTTTCAGTTCCTGACAGTGACTTGGCAATTTGAGCAAGTGAAAATTTCCATTTTTAATTAACTCTGTTACTAACGGAACGGTTTCAGAGAATATTTTGAGCTCAAAATGGCTTATTCCAGGGTATCATTACTAATGTTTTGCATTTGTTTTGTTGGCCTCTTCCTTTCTGTCCAAGCTAGAAAGCATCACCATATAAAACACAAACACACTCACCACCACAAAACATCTGAAATTTCGGAACCTCCTTCTCCTCCTCCGCCTCAGCTCGCCAATCCATCTAATGCTCCTTCTCCTTCACCAGAGGATGATAGTCCATCCGATGATGATAATGCCAAAAATTCCACAGCTGCTCCTTTCCCATCACCTGAGCCTACAAAACCACCAATTGTCTATAATTCTACCCACCCTACTGCTCCTTCGACTGAGCCTGCTAACCCACCTAACAAGGGGAATGGTTATGATTCTCCAGGAGCTCCTTCCCCGTCACATGAGTCTACTAATCCACCAACTGGCTACAATGCTACCCACGCTTCTACTCCTTCAACTGAGCCTGCTAACCCACCTAACAAGCGGAATGGCTATGCTTCTCCAGGAGCTCCTTCCCCATCACCTGAGTCTACTAATACACCAATTAGCTACAATGCTACCCGCGCTTCTACTCCTTCAACTGAGCCTGCTAACCCACCTAACAAGCAGAATGGCTATAATTCTCCAGGAGCTCCGTCCCCATCACCTGAGCCTACTAATCCACAAATTAGCGACAATGCTACCCGCGCTTCTGCTCCTTCAACTGAGCCTGCAAACCCACCTAACAAGGGGAATGGCTATGATTCTCCAGGAGCTCCATCTCCTTCCCCTGTGCCTACTAATCCACTGCACGGCTACAATTCTACTCGATTTATTTCTCCTTCACCTGAGCCCACTACACCACCTAACAAGGGAGATGGCTATAATTCTCCTCGAGCTCCAACTCTTTCACCCGCTCCTGCTAGCTCTCCTGATGATGGAAATGTCTTGAATGTACTTAAATTCGGTGCCATTGGTGATGGCATAACAGATGACACTGAAGCATTCAAGATGGCATGGGACATAGCCTGCCAAAAAGATTTGGCGGTCATACATGTTCCCTATGGTTTCCCCTTCATGATTCAATCTACAATTTTCACAGGTCCTTGCCAAGGCAGAATAGTATTTCAGGTAATTACTTTTGTTCTAGTCCTGTTCTATTACTGTACAGCATTTTTTAGCATAAAAAGCACTGATAGCATTTCATGTGGGGCGCCATTTTGATCACTGAGAAGGTTGATGGTACCGTTATGCCTCCTGATGGACCAGAGGCCTGGCCGCAGAAAAACAGTAAGCGTCAATGGCTTGTCTTTTATAGAATCAATGAATTGTCGCTACAAGGAGGCGGTACAATTGATGGCAGAGGACAGAAATGGTGGGATCTGCCCTGTAAACCACACAAGGTACATAGGCAATTTTGTTAACATAATTTCTGCTACTTTTGTACTTGACATTATTGCTAATCTCCTATATCCACTGCATAGGGAATTAATGGAACAACAGCGCCTGGACCATGTGATAGCCCCATTGTAAGTTGTGATTTCTAGTTAATTTAATGGTATCTTTGTTTGCTTTTACTTTAAAGCATCGATTTAACTTTATATAGACTTCATTAATGCAGTCCATAAGGTTCTTCTTGAGCTCCAATTTGACTGTACAAGGACTTAGAATCAAGGACAGCCCCCAGTTTCATTTCAGATTCGATAACTGTAAGAATGTTCATATAGAATCTATTCACATAACAGCTCCTGCCCTGAGTCCCAACACCGATGGAATACACATTGAGAACACAAACGCCGTTGAAATATATGACTCAGTGATCTCCAATGGTATATAAACCCCAAAACTTATTAATTCTTCTGAATTTCCCAAATTAATCACTGCCCTCTGAATCTCACTAATCTAATTTTTCCATAACATTTTTTTTTTCTTGTAGGCGATGACTGTGTATCAATCGGATCAGGCTGTTACGATGTAGACATTAGGAACATTACTTGTGGTCCTGGTCATGGAATCAGGTACTTTACTAATTAGTGTCTTTAGAATTTTAAAATCTTAATTTTTTTATAGCCGAAGTCTTGTGAACTGAATGCGACCTTATACTTTCAAATGTTTTCAGCATTGGGAGTCTAGGTAACCACAATTCGCGAGCCTGTGTGTCTAACATAACAGTTAGAGACTCAGTTATTAAAGTTTCTGATAATGGAGTTAGAATCAAGACATGGCAAGGTGGATCCGGCGCAGTATCAGGAATAATATTCAGTAACATTCACATGAACAACGTTAGAAACCCAATTATAATTGATCAATACTACTGCCTCAGCAAAGACTGCACAAATAAAACACTAGCAGTCTATGTATCAGACATTGAGTACTCAAACATTAAAGGAACCTACGATATTCGTAGCCCGCCAATGCATTTTGGGTGTAGTGATTCGGTGCCTTGCACAAACTTGACAATCTCAGAAGTTGAGCTTCTACCAGCTAAAGGGAATTTAGTTTTGGACCCGTTTTGTTGGAATGCATATGGAGATTTGCCAACATTGACGATTCCACCAGTGGCTTGTTTGTTGGAGGGGGTTCCTCGATCACTCTTGGATAATGAAATTGATCATTGCTGACCCACTAGATTCCTATGTAAAGCTTATAAGTTCCTAATTATATGTAAATAATTCAAAATCAAATCATGGGTGTATCATGATCGTATTTTCTTATTTTGTGAATGATTCAGGAGTGTAGTGTATTTTTATCTCCTCCCCCATTTTAAAAACAAAAAAAGAAAAAAAAAAATATATATATTATGTGGCCAAGATTACAATGCTATCTCTATAATATAGTATGTAGGTTGTAGGTTCGAACTTATCTTTATTTTAAAATTTAGTGAAATTTTAATGCCTATAATTCTTTTGATAAGTATTTTCCACGTAACACGTTTTTTAAACGCTCAAGAAAACGCAGATAGGAAAAAATCCTAATTCAATTTTCTTACAATAATATCTATATACCTATTATAAAGCAAAACTAAATAGTGCTCTCTTTAATTCAAGGGAATTATTTAACTCTAATTAGTTGAGCAAAATTTATTTAATGCTTCTTATATTAAAAAGATATAATAAACTAAATAAATATTAAATTTATTTAATACTCCTTGTATATAAAAAGATTCATTATAATTTATATTAAAAAGATACATTGAACTAAGGTTGAGTAAAATTTGTTTAATGATCCTTGTATTTAAAAACATATATTGAACTAAATAAATATAAATATAATTTAATAAATTCTAGATTTTAAAAATAATTATACATATACATGAACTAAATTTAGACTCAAATTAATAAACTCAAGATACAAAAATAATTATACATGTGTATGAACTAATTTTAATCAAATATTAGAATTAAAAATATATATACATTGAACTGAATTTAATATGCTTAATTTATTAAAAGTAATTGTACACATTGTGTTCGATACATTACTCAAAAGTAAATTATACGAGTGTCTTTATTAGCATAATGCATTCAATTTTCTTTTTGTTTGTTATCTTCCAAGTTTAAATATTGGGTTAAAGGCTTTCCATATCAAGGTCATAAAGCATGCTACTTATTTGGTATTGCAGATTGTAAATGATGCAAGACATGATAACAAAACTATTTTCAAAGTTAAAGCTTTGACAGCTGTAGATCGAGCAATAAGCCAGCTAGTGAGACTCCTATGATAAATTGAGAAAATAGGAAAGTTCCAAGACTTTTCACGGGGATGTATCAACCTCACTATAGTTGGGCAAGTAAGTCTATCGTTATAGAATGTCAAAGTAAGACCACAAAAATACTCACTAACAGCTCTGCAAATAATCAAATTTTTGAGGTGCACTTCTTCACTTTTTAGAATATTTATTTATCCAGTGTGTGTATATAATATTCTTGCTTCTGATATTTTCTCGATGTGATCTACTGCTGAAGCACTTTATTCAAGTGAAGTCAAGAACCACAAATCCGCAATCAATCAGGTAAAATCAAAATAATCTCGTGCATCGGGCGAGCTCTAATCTAGTTATTATTATACGCAAACCCATCAAATTGTCTAGATAGTAGTATAAATAGGGTGATAAGTAGGGATGACAATGGGCATATGAAAGGGGATGTCAATATTCGTTTATGCTCTCTGCATAATTAATGGGTATAAAATTTTTATATGTACCCGATCTTAGTGTATTAGTTCCCAAATTTTTATATTCGTTTATGCTTTGTGTAATTAATAGGTAAAAAAATTTATATGTACCCGCTCACATAATGATGAGAAAATAAGCATAACCCCCCTCATGGTTGATAAAACTAATCAAAATCTCATAATGTTTAAAAACTAAATAAAATACATCGCTGTTAATAGCTCTCTTACATGCTATATGTATTTATTATTTTACTATTTTGCTCTTTATGGAAAATTAAATGTTTAGGAAATATGATCACGTAAAATTATTTAAATATCTTTAATAATTAATAATAAAGAAAAGTTAAAATGTTTAAATTAAATGAAATTTTACTATATAAAAATATATATACCTATACCCGATCAGTCCTACTTTAGAGTATAAAAAATTATTTCTACATAACGTGCCTAATCTTTTACCATCACGATAAGTGAGAAAAGCTCCTACTATTTTTTCCACTCTGGCAACGTTATTGTAAATAATTTGCCAACATATAGTCACTCAAAAACCGAAGGGTGTAGCCATTGGCATTGCTAGCACCTATTGGACTGCGTGATTTTCACCATTAATTTTTCCTATTTCTGATGCAACAGGTGCAAGGAAATTTTTCAACTTAGATATCCCAATAATGGATACTTTAGCATCGACATTGTCATTTGGTCTCATCTCATGGCCATCGCTTTGTTTTGCAGCAAGAGGCTTCAGCTAGCTAGGATTAGCTTGTTCTTCAATTTTCTAGACGTCATCATTATTGATATTATCAAAGGAAAATAACAAAATAAACCCTGACTGTTTTGAGATATTAACTATTTCCCCTAATGTCTTAAAATTAACCGACCAAAACTCCCCTAATGTTAATAATATTTCATTAATTGTCAATTGTTTTTTAATTATAATATAATAACAACTCAATTTTCTCCCATCCATATTAAGGTAATTCGAATTTCAAATTTCTTGTTTCCACTCAAAATATTTACCAATTATATTTACTGTCACTCAGGCATTAATTGTCCACTTGTTTACTTTAAAATTGGTGTTTAATTTCACTCATTATTTTACTATTAGTATTTTCTTTATACAATAGTGAATTACCCTCCAAGCAGTGTCATGCAAACATTGGACATGTTATTTAACTCATTTATTTTTTTCTTTTTCTTTTTCCTTTTTTTGATTTTTTTTTTGTTGATCCATTCGCAAACATTTAAAGGTGGATTGTGACATTTTAACTTTTATTATTTTTTTTATCTTTTATTTTTTATTTTTTATTTTTTATTTTTTATTTTCTAATAATTAAAATTACATGCAACATATATTTGCTTCTTCACTAATTTCGACCTTAAAATCCTCAAAACTTGAAAATATTGTGAAAGCAAAAATTGTAGATATTTGAGTCTTCTTTCATCAGGAACTAGAATCGCATCAATTCGAAATCAGAGTAAAAAGTTATGGCCAAATTACGCAAATTTAGAATTTCCGATATTGTACACGGTTAGAATGCCCTTTCAAGTTTCTGGCTTCCAAAATCCAAATGTCACGCCCGTTTTTCTAGTTATGCATCCAAAATATTATTGTATCTACATAAGAAATAAAAATCACAATAAAAATATATATAACATAAATTTAATTACCATTTCATAAATGTGCTAAATTAAGTAGATTAAGGAAACTTGTAAATGATTAATTTTCTTTTTAATAAATGTATATTTTTTAGTATTCATCAACTGTAACCCATGCATTAATTGTCAACTTGTTTACTTTAAAATTCGTGTTTAAATTCACTAATTATATACTATTAATATTTTCTTTATACAATAGTGAATTAGCCTCCAAGTAGTGTCATGCAAATTGTCGCTTTATAGAAAATTAGATGCATACCAAGATGTAATCCAATGGAAGCCGCAGTTCTAGTGGCTGCAAATATTAGTTTAAGATACCATTTTTTTTCACTTACTAGTACAATATTCAGAAAGAAGAATATCCCAACTTTTAATATAATTGTGAGCTGTGAAAGTGAGTGATTTGATGAAAGAACTTGTAAAAACTTTTAATATTGGGGGAGCTTTTGGTGGAGGAACAAGGACTCAAATCTTTGTTGCACGCGTAGTGGCTACAATAATCATATATTAATTGTATCAAAGAGTAGATTGTAGGGCTTACGTGCTCTGCAAAAGTGACGGTCGGTGCACGGCTAAAATCCAATTGCCATCTTACTCTCACTCACAATTATATATATAAAAAACTATATCAGTTGTTTGGCTTGAGTGGAGTAACTTTTTTAAGCTTTGGGCACTCTCCTTTTTATAAAATTATCCCTTCAGTTCTTTTTCAATGTGATATGACAACGTTATTCCAATTGAAGAGATTAAAGCAACTAGCAGTTCTTGCTTACAAACACTTCGGGATTAGATTGGTCTTTTCGGTGAGAGATTGGGTTGTTTTTGTAGAAAAGATTGTGAAGATGTTTCTGGTGGCCTTAAAAATTTCTTGCCAAACAAGCAAGGATCGTTGGGTCAACACTGAGAGGTATGTCCATGTTGGAGTTTTGGGCGAAGGGTGCGGCGGAAGCGCGGTTCTGGCGAAATCGTAATTTTAAAATTTTTTCAAATTACTGAATAAATTATTCAATATTTAATATGAATAATTTATTCATATTTCACCTAAACACATTTATTCGATATCAAATAACGACATAAATAAAGTAGAAACTTCGCGAAACTTTTACGAAAAACGTTTTTCCGTAAAATGACGCAAAACATGTTTTTGACCGAACCGACCACCCATCACTTATGGGGACTCCCCAGGTCAGCTCCAATAGTGTTAGGGCAGTTCATGGGCTGCCCAAACAGTGACTAATTCACTGTTTGGGCAGCTGTCACCTGGTTGGCTCAAAAGTCACTCGATAACACCGTTTTCGCTTATTTCAACTCCGAAATAATTTCCGGCAATTGTTCCAACACTCCAAAACACATCCAATACATTTATATGACATCAATTTCATCAACATGTTCACTGATTTTTCCAAATCTGATCCAGAACACAAATTTGTCAATTTTCATGGTTTAAATCCAATTTTCAAGATTAATTCAATTAATCAAAACACCAATCAAAGTCACCACACATGAACCACCCAAGAACAAATCTAGGCATTACAAGAGTGGTCATAACACTCTAGAATGACAACATATCATCTAATGATCAAATTGGACTAATATTACAATAATATCAAATAAATCAATTTCACACATGCACCATGCTTCCAATTTCATCCACCAAAACCAAAATCCCCAATTTTCTACAAATAAAGAAACCCTAGAACTATTCTAGGAACTCAAGAACAAGTAAAATAATATTTTAAACTCAAGAATGATAAAGATTACCTTTAATCTCCAACAATCCTTAAGTTTTTCTTGGTTTTCCTTCACTTTGTTCATGGTTTCTTCAAACCAAAAATTTGAGAGTTTTTCTTGGTGGAATTCGGCATTGGTGTTCTAAAAATGAAAGAGAAAATAAAATTATCCCATTTTAAATAGTCATTGCCGACTTTAGGAGGATATTTTTGTCAATTTTATAATTTAATCCAATTAAAAATAATAAGCTTTAATGTTAGCAAATAAAATTTGCACACATTTAGCTTAATTAAATCATGCCATGTGTATCAATAATAATTAAACATATTTCACAATATTTATGAAATATGAATATCATTTAACTATTCAAATATTTAATAATTAAATATCTAAATAATTAATTAATATAATTATTACTATATATGTATTTTTATTTACTTTAAATAACAAATACATATATTAATGGAATGTGTCAAAATCTTATTTGATAAATAATTAATTTGTATTTTTATTGCAATAAAATAGACCATTTCCATGAAGATGGAATCGTGGAAGTTTAATATTGAGTAAGAATCACATTCATTAAATAACTTTAGAACTAATTGCCTTAAATTCATATGCTTGATCATATCAAACATCTTTGAACAATTCAAAGATTCACGATGAATTTCAAAGATATGGTTTTCAACACTTCAAATAAAATATCATTGAACCATTAAAAAATATTCTATCTGTATTTCGTCAGAAACATATTGGAAGTTCTCGAACCATTCAAGACGTTCAATATATATATTCTTTTATAAACACGCAACTAAGTCATGACAATTCATTAACTAAGTTACGGATTAAAGAAAGCTATCTAAGGCAATTTCCAATTCATTAAACTACATACATCCAATGTATTAGTCTAATAAATCTTGTGGTCCAATGACTATCATTGGTTAAATGAGATTTAATCACATCCTGAATACAATATTCATTAAATGGATAATGATATATGGTGTGATCTCGTATCAGACCACCCTTTACCATAAGGAATAAGCATCTTATGCTTATGTGATAAAATCTCATATAACACTGTTCTAAGTTATTTAGTTAACCGAACTTTTCTTAATGTTTATCTTTTCATTAATGACACTATTAGTCATATTAAAATATGTAACAACTGTTTATATAGAACAAGTAACTATCCAATAGTCACAAGTACTGATATCAAATATCAAAACAGTTATTAAATATTATTTTAAATAACTAGATGGGAGATCTAGTATCCAATACCTATAGTTGTCGTATTGTGAGAATCAATATTCCTTATAGACAACTATACACATCTCATTTCTTAAGCTTTATAATTTGTGTTTAATTATTCACAACAATTGCAAATGATTGATTAGCAAACTGTGTCAGACACGTGACTTCTAAAAGTCACTAAAGCCAAGAAACGTAATTATAAGATAAATAAATACTAATGGGGTTTTCCTAATGCCAGTCAAGAATCTCGAGACATGAACTAATTCAAGTCAATTCTTACTGCATAAGAAACTATTCTTACTAGATAACTATATCCAAAACAGATATCTATTTAGATTACTAATCGTGACTTAGTAACTAAGTCACTAACCATCTTGATTTTTCAAGAAAATCGGAACTACAGTTCCCGATGGTTTGAACTAATCTAACAATATCTAAGTCTACTGTCATTCTAGAACCTATTCTAGACATAAGCAACCATAAGTAAAGTCGGAAAATATATTCAAGTAATATGATATACAGTGGATTAGAAGTATAATTCTATAAACAATATAGAATAAAGGAAAACAAAAGTAGCAATTCCATAAAATTACACACTGCTTTAGTTATGGATTCTTAACCCAGCAATGTCTCCCACTACTTTACGTAATACCGTAATCCCCAACGGAGAATGGGAATTCAATAATTAAATCGAATTTCATAGTGAGAGTAGGATCACATGAATATATTTCGACTCACAGCTTTGGCACGATCTCGCATACGTATATTCATTAGGTAGACAACTTATTGTCAATCACTCACCATTGACTTTTGATTTTGGTCCTGACCGTTTCTCGTTATGACAACTTTGACACGTTCATAAGGAGGCGTATCAAGGCTTCACTTGTCAATGACAAACTCAAGCTACCGATGTAGTCCTAACAGCTTTGACACGTTCATGATTTCCACTTTCACTTGAATTTGTCTAGTATCGATATACAACTGGTATGGATAAAATTCTATCAACTACACCCTCACTGCTTTGGCACGATCTCGGATGCAGCCATAGAAAGTTACCCATAAACCGTATTGACAAGACGGACCAAGAAATATGCATCCAATACACGTTACTTTACAACCTTATTTTAAGCGGGGATATTCCTCAAGGAAGCATTGCTCCAAATCAAATGCAGAATTTTAATCTAAATCATTTTCTAAACAACCCAATTCTACCTTAGAAAACATAAATCAATTTAACCATTAAATATCTGTTACGTTTCCGTTAGCGTAGAACCGAAAAGTCAAGAAATATATAGATTACATGCATGTGCAAATATTAAAATTGGATTACATATCATATATTAAGCATGATTAATGTAATGGATGAAGCATCGGACCTGCTCTGATACCATTTTTGTTGGGGTTTTAGGCGAAGGGCACGGCGGAAGCGCGGTTCTGGTGAAATCGTAATTTTAAAACTTTTTCAAATTACCGAATAAATTATTCAATATCTAATATGAATAATTTATTCATATTTTACCTAAACACATTTATTTGATATCAAATAACGAAATAAATAAGGTTTAAACTTCGGGAAACTTTTATGAAAAATGTTTTTCCGCAAAATGACGGAAAATATGTTTTTGACCCAACCGACCACCCAAAACTTTTGGGGACTACCCAGGTCAGTCCCAATAGTTTTAGAGCAGTTCATGGGCTGCCCGAACAGTGACCAATTCACTGTTTGGGTAGCCGTCACCCGGTTGGCTCAAAAGTCACCCGGTAATGCCTTTTTTCGCCGTTTTCGCTTATTCAACTCCGAAATAATTTCCGGAAATTGTTCCAACACCCAAAACACATCCAATACATTTATATGACATCAATTTCATCAACATATTCACTGATTTTTCCAGATCTGATCTAGAACAAAAATTTGTCAATTTTCATGCTTTAAATCCAATTTTTCAAGATTAATTCAATTAATCAAAACACCAATCAAATTCACCACACTTGAACCACCCAAGAATAATTCTAGGCATTACAAGAGTGGTCATAACACTCTAGAATGGTAACATATCATCTAATGATCAAATTGGACTAATATTACAATAATATCAACCAAATCAATTTCACACATGCAACATGCTTCCAATTTCATCCACCAAAACCAAAAGCCCCAATTTTCTATAAGTAAAGAAACCCTAGAACTATTCTAGGAACTCAAGAACAAGTAAAAAAAATTTTAAACTCAAGAATGATAAAGATTACCTTTAATCTCCAACAATCCTTAAGCTTTTCTTGGTTTTCCTTCACTTTGTTCATGGTTTCTTGAAACCAAAAATTTGAGAGTTTTTTTTGGTGGAATTCGGCAATGGTGTTATAAAAAGGAAAGAGAAAATAAAATTTTCCCCTTTTAAATAGTAATTTCCGACTTTAGAAGGGTATTTTTGCCAATTTTATAATTTAATCTAATTAAAAATTATAAGCTTTAATGTTAGCAAATCAAATTTGCACACATTTAGCTTAATTAAATCATGTCATGTGTATCAATAATAATTAAACATATTTCACAACATTTATGAAATATGGATATTATTTGACTATTCAAATATTTAACAATTAAATATCTAAATAATTAATTAATATAATTTTTATTATATATGTATTTTTATTTACTTTAAATAAAAAATACATATATTAATGGCATGTGTCAAAATCTTATTTGATAAATAATTAATGTGTATCTAATCAGATTATGTATCAGATATAAATACACAATAATTTTTAAATGACCAAAATCCTCTAATGCTTGTGTTATCTTTTAATCATTTAAACGATTCGAATTAACTCACTTAATCCGATGAAGTATTATTAATAATCTGTATTATTCTTAACGTGTTGCCCAAGTGCTCAACGAGTACACTTCATATTGTGGGACTCTCTAAGTTTAGGTTTATCTGTCACGAAATCCAATTTCGTGTCCATAATTCACCCACTCATGAATTATGACGACCACAGATAATCTCGCTAAACTATGCAAGTCGAGGTCATTGCATACGTATAATCCCTCCGTCACAGGCTATCCATATTATACATGGGATATAGATAAAAATGTCAAATCCTTTCGGTATAATATAGTCGACTTTCAATTTACGATCTCTAAATAACACTCGGAACAGACTTCCGAAGTTATACCACAGCCATGGATTTACTAGATCCCAAACACGTGCAGGATGCCTATGCCCTGTACACAGGACTGACGGATTCTATCTTGATACGCACAGGATATCATGAGCATTAGTCCACACCCAACGAACAGGTGGAGGTCTAATCTGAATAGATCGGTGACGTGACTGCCATCAAAGTGTGGAGGATAACTCATATATCCACAGTGGTATCTCAAGTCGAATGACCACTATGCTCGCTCAACTCGAGAAGATTCCTATTGACGTTGGTGTACCATCTATTTGGAAATCTTCAGTGTGTCGTTCAGTGTTTATCAAATAAACACCTACATGTCTATACGAGTCTCCCGAGACTCATGGTTCATTGGGATAAACCATCGTCAATATACGACATATACTGGTCTCAGTGGATTTTACTAACCGACCCGTGTTAGTAAATCTTGACCAGAAACTTTATTTAAGGATATACAACTTATAGTGACGCTTCCCAATGTCTATTACAAACTACGTTGTAACTGCGCACTACATTGTAAATCCTATTGTCTTTGTCTAATATACACGTATCACTGAACCATATTTAGTTTCAATCAAATCGTAATTAGATCGAATATGTGCATAAAAGACAAGAGGTTCTACCATTAAATAAGTAATATTATGGAAAAAGATATTGTTCGTATTTATGAATCGGACATAAATACGATCCGGATTGGCACTCCGAGCACCAACCCTAACAGTCCAGCGATAACACTTCGATGATCAAGTTAGATGATGGTGGAGATGACACTCAGTTGAACAATAGAGCAGTGTTTTCGTTTTCTTCATAAAGAAGTCTAAAGTTTTCAAATTTAAATTATACATATCTTTCTAAGAGAGAAGCAAACTTGTCCTTATAGGTGTCTTTGGACATATGTAAGGCTAAAATTCTCTCATTCCTCCTTAGGTAGAGGTAATAAAGGGGTTTCCCGAAGATATTTAAGTATTTGGAGATTGTATCATTTGTCTTTGCAGGGGCGTGTGGCAATGAGGCATTGGCCTATTTTAATTAGATCAATGGATTCTTGGGCACCCTTGATCCAAATATTTAAATGTTTAGAGATTGTATTGTCTATCCTTGCAGGCATGTGTGGCAATGAGTCATTGGCCTATTTTAAGAGATCATGAGCTCCCTTAGGTGTCTTTGTGTTGGGGCAAATACAGCGGAAGCACGTCGGCGGACGAAATCAACTTTTAAAATAATTTTCAATTCAGATAAATTAACCGATATCATATACTAATAATTTATCTATATTTCACCTAAATCACTCATCAATATCATATATTTGGAATGATTACATAATAAAACACTTGGGATTAAATTTTCAGAAACACCTTTCGTTGTTACATGTAAATTAGTTTACCGGTTCACTCAGCCAAGCGATCGGGATAATCGGCTCAACTGATGAACCGGGCCAGCGCATTGTATAGTGATTCACTCACTGTAGAAATGGCTGATTACTTTAATTTCAGCAAATTATAATTTTGTCCATAGTGCGTTTTTTGCATAAATTTCCTAAAATACTTCTGGAATGATTCCTAATATTCCAAGAAATTTTCTACGCATTGTAAACACTACTACAGTAATCTGAATACTACAGTAGTGGTTAAATAACCATAATTTTAATAAATTATGATTTTATCCCTAATGTAGTTTTACGAAAAATTCCCAAAAAAATTTCTCTTACGGATCATTACATATTCAGTTTCATCGACAAAATCTAAATTTAACAAATTAAGCCATAACTGAATTAATTACATAATTAATCAAATTAATCACCTATTTAATTAAAAATTATGCAAATTCAAATGCCTAATTATCAATTGAGAGTAGGCCCGACCGTGAATTCCTGGCTAGCTAATCAATTCCAAATGAAAGATTTGGGAGATGCCAGTTATGTACTTGGAATCCAGATTCTTCAGGATCGTAAGAGACGGCTGTCAGTTATGTCTCAGGCATCCTATATCGACAATATCCTTGTGCGATTTGGGATGCAGAATTCCAAAAAAGGTAATTTGCCATTTCGGCATAGAATTCATTTGTCGAATGAACAATCTTCTCAAACACCTTAAGTAGTTGAGGAAATGAGACATATCTCATATGTCTCAACAGTTGATTGTCTCATGTATGCTATGTTGTGCATGAGACCTGATATCTACTTTGCAGTGGGAGTAGTTAATAGGTTTCAGCCTAACTAATGATTGGATCATTGAGTGACTATGAAACACATTCTCAAGTATCTTAAGAGAATGAGAAATTATATGTTTGTGTCTTCTGGAAAGGATATGATCCTCAAAGGATATACAGACTCTGATTTTTAGACGGATGTCAATTCTAGGAAATCAACATCCAGATCAGTGTTTCCTTAAGTAGTGGGGCTATTGTATGGAGGAGCATAAAGCAATATTGTATTGCTGACTCCACTATAGAGGCTGAGTATGTAACAGCTTGCGAAGCAGCTGAGGAAGTGGTCTGGCTCTGGAAATTTTTGAGAGATCTTGAAGTTGTTTCAAATATGGATAAATCACTCACACTTTATTGCGATAAAAGTGGTGTAGTGGCGAACTCCAAAGAACCAAAAAGCCATAAAAAGGGAAAGGATGTTGAAAGGAAATATCATCTCATCAAGGAGATAGGGTAGAGAGGAAATGTATCGGTCACGAAGATTGCATCCGCGGAGAACCTGATTAATCAATTTACAAAGACTTTATCGGCTAAATTATTTGAAGATCACCTAGAGAGTCTAAGATTACGTTGTATATCTCATTTTCTCTAGTGCAGGTGGGAGATTGGTTGGATATATGCCCTAGAGCTTTATGTAATATGTAAATGGAACTATTTGTTTAAAATAAAAGATGCATTATTGATTTATCAATTTATTTTGATTTAAATTACATATTATAAATTGTCTAGATTACCGTTGATTTCTTATGTGCCTTTAGCCTTCAGCCTTAGTATATGAGTGTTATACACAAGAGGATTTAAGTTTGAAATTAGTAATCTAAAATAGTTTATAGAGAGTAAACCAATCAGGTACTTTATTTGTGGTTTATATATAGCTGTGGTCCGTTATATAAATGTATGACGACTTTGATCCAGGATCGTTCATGTGGTGACATGAGAATGGAGGCACCTTATATGATGTGATCATATAGGATTGAAACCAAATAGAAATGAATTTCTTATAATATCTGTTAAATAAGGAAATTCATTTCAATCTACTAGATGTTCATATATGGATTAATCTAAATCCTGAGTGTACTATGAACACATGCATGGCAGACTATGTCATTTGATTTACAAAGGTAATGTTGGTGAAGAAATCCCGACCAATAGCTACTTGCATTAGGGACATGGTTTGGTGTGTAGTTGGGGACGTTTTACATAAATATAAAGTTCACTCCTTCTTGCGAGAAGTAGAGAAGTATCTTCTTTAAGGGTTAATTCGGCACCTAAACAATTAAAGCGATCAAGTCTTTCTATTACGAATAGAAAAATTAATATTCATAATAGTTATAAATAAACCGTTCATTAGATAATCAATGGCACTTACGGTAAAAATAATTAGAGGGATATAACAGATATTTTGACCCGACTCTAATTATGAGATATTCATGAAGGGTCAATCCGTATGTAATTCTATATCGATGGAGACCGATTTAGTTCGACTTATTTTATATATCTACAGCAACGAGATTGTATTTTTAGATTTTTAGTGAAATAACCCAAAGTTAATAATTCAGAATATTTAATTAAAATATTTTAAATAATATTCTGGGATTATTGGAGCTCGGAACGATTGGTCTATTTGGAACAAAGTCATCTACATCTTTTTCTAATACTACTTGACAGTGAGCAGAAAAAATTACTCACTGCTGCTCCTTTTGACACTTGTTTATGCTCGATTTTATTGTGTTCCTGTGCAGTATTTTTGGGGACACTATGGGCTATATTTTGTGTATTCTTTGTTGTGGTTTTGGTGGAAATATCTGATCTGAACTGTTGCCTATATTGCGCAAAATATAGTGAATGATTTGGTTTGGACAATGAGCTATTTTGGTGCTATAACTAGCTGTTGTATTAGGACTGTTTCGGGGTATTTTTGTGTGTGTTTAAAAATCATCAAAATAACACAAAACAGAAGCATATAAAGATGCTGTTATTCGCCTATTTAGAAGGAAAAAAATAAAAATTTTCAAAGTCAATCATAGTGTCTAAAATGCATTTCCGCTGCATGAGGAATTGGTTTCTATATACATTACCTTCAATTTTCGTAATATTATTCACTATCTAGGTCATGAATTTTTTTAACCTATCAATGTCTCTCACTACTTTACTTAATATTGTAGTCCCCATTAAAAAATATGGTAATTCAATAATTAAATTGAATTCCATAGTGGGTAGTGGACTCCATGAATATGTGTAAGTTCACAGCTTTGGCACATTCTCGCCTACGTATATTCCCATGTAGACAACCCATTATCAATCACACTCACTGTGACTCCTAAATTTGGTCATGAAATGTGTATCATTCTCACATCTTTGACACGATAAGAATGAGGCATATTTAAGGTATATTTGTCAATGATAAATTTAAGATGCTGATATAGTCTTCACAGCTTTAGCACGTTCATGATTTTCACTTTTACTTGAATTTATCTCTTATCGTATAAGTTATATTAGTGCAGGAAAACTACCATCAACCACACCTACATTGCTTTGGAATGTTGCAGATGTTGGACAATTATGACCCATAGCATCACTATTTGTACAGAACATGGTGTTGTTGTACAAATTAACTATGTGACATAGGAAATTACTCTTTTATCATTTGTAATTGGATTACCAGGATACATAAATGATGAAAGTCCATATGATTAGTTCCAGATTAATAATATGAGACAGTATTAATCCACTGAGGTTTAATCATTAAAATACCCCTAGTCGTAGTATTATCGAGATTGGACATCGATAATGTGGAATATAGTAGTATTGCACTTGTGCGCGTTGTGGGAGCATAAAGACAGAGTTCTCATATATTTAAGTATTGGATACTTATGCAAGTGTGATAGGAGGTTGTGTTTACCGATGGTACGGAAACAGCTTCGCTCTGGATAGACCCCTCAGAATTCCATTTGTAGTATGACTATGTGTCTTTGGAAGTCTGAATCAGGGTAGGTGTATTTGGTCTTAACCTGAGACTTACATCGCTAATACTTGCGACAATCAATATACTTTGGTTTTAGTCGACTGGGACTTTAACAGGTTCCGTGTACGCCTCTTCTGGGTATATTGAGAATCGTAGTGTATTGGGTGTGATGTCAAGATGGAAGTATCACTCCAGTCATATGGAGATGATGATCACGCAGGATATGGAACTAGTACTCTTTAGTACTGCAGTCATCGGGATAATATGACTAGGTCATGATTATCCGATTATAGAGACTAGTTATTAGAGATTTGATATATGCTTCGTACGGGGCAGACACAATTCCAGCCCCAGACCTTGCATGTGACATCCGATACTGGATCGCAATACGCAATACTACGTATACTACGCCTGATACAGATTACATATTCCTTTAAGAATATTTCTGGAGAATTGGGTAGGCACGGTGCTTTGCTAGAAGCCAACCATGTCTTGTAAATCGGTAAAAACGTAGTATTAGGTACGTACGTGTTCGGATGGTCCGTTGACTGGATTTACTGCCAACATATCCAGGGATCTCATGGGTCACTTCCCGAAGATTCATCGATGACGTATGATTCGAACATAATTAATCTAGGATTAATTGGTAGAGAGAGAAAATGAATCTAGGATTAATTACAGAGATATTTTATATGGGATAAAATACTATTTAAAGGGAGAGAACGATTAATTTGGAATTAATCGATAAAATAATATATTCGATATATTAAACGAAATTTGATTTCGACGCGGAATTAAAATTAGATTTTAATTCGGCGAACGAGTTAATTTAGAATTAATTCGCTAGCGACGTTAATAGTAATTTTGCTAGGCATAATTATTTAATTAAATTGATTTAATTACGTCGCAACGGAAAATTCATTAATTTGGAATTAGCGAACCCGAGCCCGGGATGTGTTGCGGGCCCACTCAGATTTTGAATCAAGTGGGGCCCACATGTCACATCACCTACTCAACTTTATCAACTTTTTGTTGATAGAAGTATATGGGATTTGATGGTTGCTTGTTTCTTACACAAGCATTATTAAAGTTTGATGTGATAATGACTTGTACCAATTTTTGGAAAATTGGTAAATGGTATTTGATTTTTGAAATCAAAAATACAACACAACACATTCACTCTTCTTCCTCTCTCTCTCTCCCTCACGGCATTGTGCCATTTTTTCTCCCAATTTTGGCTTGGTCGAATCTTGCTAAGAAGATGAAGAAAAATCGTTGCAATTTTTCAAGTGCTAGCACACATCAAAGAGTCATTCAAGGGTGATAGGGAAACCAACCCTTAAGCTTGGAATCAACACTCAAAGCTTGGAGCTTCAAGTTGAAATCAAAGGGGCTTGGCCGAATCACACATGGAGGAAAATTTTATGTTCAACGCATCCAAAATCCGATCAAAGTGAGTATTTCCGCCATCTTACTTTGTTGTATTCACATGTTTCATTGCTTAATTGATCTTGGTTTGACCTAGAAAAACCAACAATGGTATCAGAGCGTGTTATTAAGCATGAAATTGGATTTAAGGTTCTTGAACTTTAATTTGGGTATTTTTGATTTGAGCATGTTTTATTCAAATTGTTTGTTTGAGCATGCTTGTAATATGTTAACTTTGAGTTGTGCATGATCAATTTGAAGGAAAAATTAATTGGATTAATTTTCCCCAAATTTGAGGCTTGGCCGAAAGTGTTGGAACCCTAGCTCTTGGTGATTTTTGAATTTTAGACAATTGGATATGTTTAAAATGCATGGGATATATTAGTTTGTGATTTAATTGGATTGAAATCAAAATTGATATAAATAGTTCCCTAATTGCCGAGAGCTTAAGAGCATGTTGGGATTGATTTTGCTTCAATTTATGTTAGACATAAGTTGATTAATTAAAGCATGATTAATTGTGTAAATTGGTATTTTGGGAATGTTGATTTAAATAATTAATTATGGCTAATACACTTTAATTAATTAATTGTGAAATTTGAAATATTGTGATTTAATTAATTGGCCTTAATTTGGAATTGGGCTAAAAACAATGTTGTATTTGGGCTTAATGGGCTTGGTTGGGCCAAGTTTGGTTTAGGTTAATTGGTTGGATCCAATTGGGCCTAAAATCATTTCCATAAAGTCCAAATATAATAAATGGGCCTTTAAAATTTTAATTGGGCCTAATGGGCCTCAATTGATTTTTGGCAAAGGGTGATTCCTTATTGGGCTTTGGTTGCCAAAGTCCATGCCTTATAAATTAATTGAAAGCCCATTGGACTTTAATTAAATTGACATTGGATGTTAATTGGGCTTTGAGACCCGTTAAAATTAGATTTAGAATCTAAGTCGCAAAGGCTCATTAATAAAAGTGTAATTATTTAATTTGGAATTAAATAAAGAATTAGTATTGAATACAAATTAAATTGGATTTAATATTGTAGTTTGATATAATTCAAGAATTCGTACTTTGAGTACTTATTCTTAAATGACTTGGACTCACGCAAATCAAATCATTGTTTGAACATTGGATAGTCATTAATTAAAGATTAATTAATTGGATTAGATTGATTGATAACATGCTTTGTGTGAATACATGGATGTGATGTATGAATAATGCATATCGAATGGATATTAGATTGGTGAGGGCAATTTTGGATATTGTTGTAATAAATTTAGAATTTATTAAATTGGACCTGCGTGTCCAGTATATTACCTCTTGACTCTTTGTATTTCTCTTCTTACCTATTCCCCTCAATGTAAATGAGGTTTCTTTAGAAGTGTTATGTAATTGGGTAGAAGTAAGATTTTTGCTAGCGGGAGAGAGGAAATGGAGAGATTTGTTCTAGGAACAAAATGTTTTATATATCCATCCACATATCATTATTAATTTATTTATCGCGCCTTATTATGATTTTAGAATGCATGTTTAAGGGTGTATGATGAGACCTAATCAAAGATAATTAATTGGTTACCAACTACGCGAAAAACCCTCAACAAATATTAAGCGTTTTCCTTCCATTGAATGATTCATTCTCAAGATCCAAGATTGGCATTGGTTTGTTGGCCAAAGTCAAGACCTTTGTCCATCGCGGATGTGTTTGAATCATGAAGGCTTTGTTCCATATCGTATGTCTTGTCCAAGTTGTGATTTATTGGCCAAAGTCAAGATCACTTCTTGTCCATCGACATCGATTACGAAGCTTTCCAAGGTCAATGGGTCCCGCTTAACTGGAATCATTAAGCTTGTTATGCCAAAGCCAATGCTTAGTTGATTCAGAGGAAAAAGGTTAGGGAATATATTGGATATATTGGCATATAATGGATATATGTTTCGGACTTGGAAGTCCACCTACTGGATCTAGGAATTGGATGAGATCTAATTGATCTTAGAGATCTACCTAGTTAAGTTTCATACAACTTGTTGGCCAAAGTCAAGGTTGTGTGCTATTTAACGGGATCCTAGCCCACTAGGAAACTAGGTTTCCCGAGTACTCCACAGAGGGTTAGAGGCTCGCCGAAAAATAGTGGGAGGCAAGTATTAAATTTGCAATTTCATTAGATACTTGCCAATACGCGCTCATTTCATTTTTTCGTCATTACATGAATATATTAGTTGGACTAATATTTAATTGTTGTTTTAATTAAACAGTTGGATTGTATTCAAACTACTTCATTTATAGTTGATTTTATAATTGGATTATAGTAATAAATATATTTGAATTTAACTAATCAAATAGTAGTTGATTATATAGTTAGACTATAGTAATCATTATATTTGATTGTATCCGAAATCGTTGATTGGATAGTTGGACTATTAGAATCAAGATAACTGAAAGATTAGCGTTTAGAACATAATCCTGGGAGAAAATATCTTTAAATGGCTCCAATTTTCAGAATGAGAATAAAACCTCAGGATAGTCCTGGGAACTGAGAAGTTATTCTATTTGATAGAGAAACATCTTGGGCCTGAGCCCGGAGTTGAGCAAATAGTGGAGCATGAGTTTTGGAAGACTCATGGTGATGATAAATTTAGTGCTCAATCCGTTATGCTTACCGCAATGACTCTTTAATTTCGTCGTCAGAATTAAGGATTAGATCCTTATACCATGATGTTGAAATTAAAGGATCTTCATAGATCTATTCTTAGATCTTAGAAGTACAAATTGCAAAAGAAGCTCATTCGCTCGCGTATGTCAGAGGGTACATCTTTCGAGCACTAGGTGTCGCAGATGATTGCTGACATCGATCAGCCAGGTTAGCTGGGCAATACCTACGTGGCTGAGACTACCAAAGATTTGATTTTATAGTCTCAACCCGAAAGCTGGGTGTAGACACTGCATTTTTGCATATAAGTCCTGATGATGAGTCTCACATGGATGTTGGAGTTTCTAGGTCCATAGAATCGAATACAAGCAATGAAATATGTGCGAATACAAATCGAGAAAGTCGCGGAATACTCACATCGATCGGTTGAGTGACGCGGAGGCAACAAAAATGAAGTTTCTGCCCACTGGTTTCATGCCAACTGCAGCAGTCCAAGCTCACTAGTTTGCGCCATTTGGTCTCCTTCGTCAAGCTCCAAGCTTCGTCGAACGATTCCCGGCTCATGGGTGAACTTCCCTATCACATTCGCATTGATCCCGGAGTGTGCTAGCACTCTCGATTTTGCCATAAAATCGCACTTTGCTTCCCTTTTCCTCTTCAAATCCACGGCAGTTCACTGCCTTTGCAGAAGGAGAAAATCAGCCCTCCAAGGGCGTGAGAGAGAAAGAAATTGGAGGAGAGAGAGAGAGATTTGTGTGTGTAATGATTTTTGTTAGCAAAACATTTGGTAATATAATTTCCAAAACCAATACCAAATTTTTCCCTCCAAAAACCAATCCATAAATGCCAACCAAACACATCGAGTCACATCTACTTCCATCAATTAGTGAATAGTGACTGGCGTCAATCACTCAAAGTGAAAGACATCCATCACTTGATTGACGAATGATGTGACGCTAGATGTGACTAGCGATTTGACGCTTGATTTGATTTGCCGCACTCGAATTCGAAATGCGAATGCGCTCGCAAAAAATCTCGGGCTCGGGTTCGCTAATTCTAAATTAACGAACATTCCGTTGCGTCGCGATTAAATCTAATTTAATTAAATAATCATGCCTAGCATAATTACTATTCACGTCGCTAACGAATTAATTCTAAATTAATTCGTTTGCCCGAATTAAAATCTAATTTTATTCCGCGTCGAAATCCAATTTCGTTTAATAAATCGAATATATTAATTTCTCGATTAATTCCAAATTAATTGTATCTCTCTTTAATTGATATTTTATCCCAGATAAAATATCTCAGCAATTAATCCCAGATTAATTCTCTCTCTCATCTAATTAATCCCAGATTAATTCAAAGTGCGAGTCATACGTCATCGGTGAATCTTTGGAAAGCGACCCATGAGATCCCCGGATATGTTGGTAGTAAATTCGGTCGTCGGACTATCCGAATACGTAAGTACCTCGTACTACGTTTATACCGAATTACAAGACAAGGTTGGCCTCTAGCAAAGCGCCATGCCTACCCAATTCTCCGGAAATATCCTTACAGGAATAAGGATTTATATCAAGCGTAGTATACCGTAGTATTACGTATTTCTGTCCAGTATCGGATGATCACATGCGAGGCCTGGGGCTGGTACAGTGTCTGCCCCGTATGAAGCATATATCGGATTACGAGCAACTAGTCTCTTTAATATCGGATAATCATGACCAAGTCATATTATCCCGACGGTTTGCAACCTTATATAGAGAGCCAGTTCTGTATCCCTGCGCGATCATCAAATCCATATGACTGGAGTGACACTTCGTCTTGACATCACACCCAACACACTACGATTCTCGATATACCCAGAATTGGCGTACACAGAAACCGGTTAAAGCCCTGGACGACCTCAACCAAAGTATATTGATGTCGTATGCATTAGTGGTTTAAGTCTCAGGTTAAGACCAAATACACCTACCCTGATTTCGGATTTCCATAGACACATAGTCATACTACCAATGGAATTCCGAGGGGGTCTTATCCAGAGCGAAGCTGTTTCCCGTACCATCGGTGAAACACAACCTCCTATCAAACTTGCATGAGTATCGTATACCCAAATATACGAGAACTATGTCGTTGTGCACTCACAACGCGCACAAGTGTAATACTAGTCTTTTACGCATTTATCGATGTCCAATCTCGACAATGCTCTGACTTGGGATATTTAATGATTTATCCTTCGTGGACTGATACTATCTCATATCATTCTCAGTCCAGGAATAAATCATAGGGACCTCTCATCATTTAATATTGAGGTGATATAATCACAAATGATAAGAGTGCAATCTCCTTTGTCACATAGTTAATTTGTACAACAACACCGTGATCTGTACAAATAGTGACGCTATGGTTCATAATTGTCCACAATCTCACACTTGGCCTATAGCCAGTCACTCGAGTGTCTAACACCCGAACTATGTAAGGTTGGCTCAAATTGCTGAGAAAGGGCTTTCGTCAGTGGATTTTCATGATTATCGTCTGATGCGATTTATTCGATCATCACATCGCCATGTTGTATGATCCGAATGAATCAGATGATTATCGAAGTATCTGGATCGTTGATGAGACCATTAATTCTTTAACATGTGCTGTAGCCTAGCTCAGCTGCTAAAAGAACTATATCTAATCTAATTAGATATTTATCAACCCCAGAAGGCTTCTATTGCTGCTTCAGCTGTAGCAATAACCCGCGTTTGTTGTTTATTCGATAAAAGTATCTTGCTTGGAAGATCTCCAGCTCACTGTATCGTTATTCAAACTGTATAGTACCGTTTGCGACTTTCAGTCGTCTTCAGGAAATCCAAGCTTTCACCGATTATTTTATGGGAATGTCATTTCCAAGAAATGACATATTATCATTATTATTCAGGACATTCACTGTCAGTGCGCTCCAACTAACCCTCTTCTACACAAGAATCATTCTCGTTTTGAATTAAATCATAAACCATTATGATTACATCAAAACGGTAATTCCAAGAACCTATGATTGCTTCAATCCAAACATGGATCGAATAACCCGCAAACCTTGTTTACTTGTTAATGGTACGACAAAACCGCCAGAATGTTATAAACATCCTCCATAAGGTTTCCTTTTCAGGAAAGCTATTTCCCCGTTAAGTTGACATATTTCATAAATGAAACATGCAGCATTAGCAAGCATTATCCAAATGGATTTACCATGGCAACAGGTAAAAGGTTTCGTCGTAATCAACACAATGTTGATAACTCTACCTTTTCGCTACAAGCCTAGCTTAGTATGTTGGTATGTTGCCTTCCATGTATGTCTTCCTTGAAGACTTATATAGTACCAATAGGCACAATGCCTTGCGGTACATCAACTAGTGTCCAAACGTAGTTGGTATACATGGAATCCATTTCGGACTCATGACACTTTGTCATAATAGGGAGTCGATACCTTGTATCACTTCCTCATACGTAGTCAGTTGGTATACCTCAATAAGATTGACATCTTTATGAGGTGAGATCAGAAACCCATACCCTAGGTGTTTTCTGACTCTCTCCGACATACGCTGTTCTTGTGTATTCGAAGATTATGGAATAGTTTCATCCTTGATGAACCATTTATGTTCCATTAGGACACGGTGCCTTGAATAATATTACTCTGATTTTCATCGAGTTTTACTATCCTCCCACTTACCACTGCATATCGGTATTCCTCTTAGGAAAACCGCACGGTGAGCAACAATTACATTGTTCTCATGTGAGTTGTATAAGTATAATACTTTGGTATCCCTAGGATAACCTACAATTGGCACGAAATCTGTCAAACAGATTTTAATGGAACCTTATTCTAAATAAGTTCTTGCACTGTTTATGCTTATCCGTTGAAGGAAATGGTAGCTCAGAGAGACTCACGATTAACCTTATCATGTCCAACAAAATTTGATTTATCCGTTCGGACACACTGTCAAACTGACGTGTTCCGGGAGGAGTCCTCATTGAAAGAATACTATACTCTTTCAAGTATATTAGAAACTTATTGCTTAAGTATTTTCCATTACGGTCTTACCGTGATGGTTTAATACTTTAGCCGATCTGTTTGTCTATTTCATGTCGAAACTTTAAAAGTTTCCGATTTGTGTTCTTCAAAAGAAACACATAACCATAACTCAATGCCACATCCATAAGGTCACAAAATATTCATATCCACATCTAGCCTAGCTAGACATGGGCCCACTTGCTTCACTATGAACTATGGCTAACAGATCAGTGGCATTTACACTTTCACCAAGTAAATAGTGTTTTAGGCACTTTGCCTAGTAAACTAGATTCGTAGACTTTATTTGAATGTAAACAAATTAGTCCTGGTACCCGCTCTTCAAAAGTGTGGATATACGAGTCTCGTTTAATTGTGTCCCAGACAACAATGCCACAATTAGTTTCACCTGATCAAATCAGTTTGAGCTATTTGTTTGTCATTATATACGTTTGAGATTTATTTATATTCAAAATATAAATGCTGTTATTCACATCTAATGTGTTTATCTCAATATCATCTTTATGTAATAAAACACTTTAGTGTTCTAAAATATAAATGTTCACCCGCAGCGGGTTAAACACTGATATAGAGATAATGTATCTAGTCAAACTAGTTATATTATAACAGTTTCAAAAATTTAGGTACACACCCGAAGGTAGTTCCTAAAATTAGATATCTACGGTTAAAACAGCGACTTTCGTCCCGTTTCCAATTCGCAGATAAATCTCTATTGAAGTCAGTATCATGTTCAAAACAGATTCTAAACATCAATTCATATATTTTATGTACCACACTAAGTATTTAAAATCCAATTTTAATACTAGTTAGTGAACTTATTATGACAATCATATTTGAAGTTAGAGCCTTGCACGTTCTTCAATTCCTTCATGTCTGCTTTGTCCAAACGGTAGTCACGCTTCCGCGATCTCGTTTGCCACATTTTAGTAGACATTTTGGGATATGTCCTTTATCTTTCTAAAAGATTATAATGATTTTGCCTTTGCCGATTTCAACACTCCAGAAGCCTTTGGCCTAGCCTCGGCCTTCTAGAATATCGAAGTAAAGTGCGCCTTGCGCTACTTGCCTATTGCAAACTTTGACTTTATCTCCTTAAGAATAGTCATTAACCCTCCAAGAGTTATTAATTGCAATTTAGTACTTCTAAAATCTAAGCATAGATTTATGAAGATCGTTCAATTTCTTTATCATACTTTAAGGATCTAATCCTTAGTTCTGATCAGAAATTAAGGAGTCTACTACGGTAAGAATAATGGATTAAGCACTTAAGTTGTCATCACAAAATCTTCCAAAGATTATGCTCTACTATTTGCTTAACTCCGGGCATTAGGCTTAATTTATTATTTTATCAAATAAAATAAATTATTATTTTCCAGGACCATCCTGAAAATTTATTCCCAATTTTGAAAATTAAAGCATTTAATTACATTTTCCCTAGGATTATGAATTAAACGTCAATCTTTCAATTTTATCTTGACTTTAATAGTCCAACTATTTAATCAATGATTAAGGTACCATTAATTATAATGATTATTGTAGTCCAACTATTTAATCAACTATAATTAATTAAATCAAATATATTAATTATTATAATCCAATTATATAATCAAATATAAATGAATAGTTTGAATATATAGTCCAACTATTTTAAAACAACAATTTAAATATTAGTCCAACTAACATTTAATTCGTTTTGACGAGTGATATTGTTTGAGAGCGTATGGCGAGTAATTGAACAATATTGCAAATTCAATTCTTGCCTCCCACTATTTTTTGGCGAGCCTCTAACCCTCTGTCGAGTACTCGGGAAACCGTGTTTCCTAGCGGGCTAGGATCCCGTTAAATATCACACAATCTTGACTTTGGCCAACAAATTATATGATAATTAATAGGTAGATCTCTAAGATCAATTGGATCCAATCCAATTCCTAGATCCAGTAGGCGGACATCCAAGTCCTAAACATATATCTTATATATGCCAATACATCCAATGTATTACCTAACCTTTTTCCTCTGAATCAACTAAGCCTTGGCTTTGGCACAACAAACTTAGTGATCCCAGTCAAGCCCGACCCATTGACCATGGAAAGCTTCGTAATCAATGTCGATGGACAAGAAGTGGTCTTGACTTTGGCCAACAAACCACAACTTGGACAAGACACTGACATGTAACAAAGCTCTCGTGATTCAAACACATCTTCGACAGACAAAGGCCTTGACTTTGGCCAACAAGCCAATGCCGTCTTAGATCTTGAGCAAGAATCACTCAATGGAAGGAAAGACTTAATATTATTTGAGGGTTTTTCGCGTGCAAATTGGCAACCAATTTATTATCTTTGTTAAGGTCTCATCATCATACACCCTTAAACATGCATTCTAAACACATAATAAAGCGCATATGAAAAATAATAATGATATGCAGATGGATACTTTACACAATGATCCTAGATCAAATCTCTCGCTTTCTCTCTCCCGCTAGCACATGTATTACTTCTACCCGTTACACTACACTTCTAAAGAAACCTCATTTACATTGAGGGGAATATGTGAGAAGAGAATACAAAGAATAAGGAGGTGATAAGGCTGGACACGCAGGTCCAATTAATAAATCGAATTTATTACAACAATTTCTAAAATTGTCCCACCCATCTAATATCCATCCGATATACATTATTCATGCATCGCAACCATGTATTCATACAAGCATGTTATCAATCAATCTAATCAAATTAATTAATCTGATAATTAGTGATCATCCAATGTTCAAACAACGATTTGATTTTGCTCGAGTCAAACTCGTTTTGCGAATAAGTACTTAAAGTATGAATTCTCAAATTAAATTAAATTACATAATTAAATCCAATTTAATACGCATTTAATTCTAATTCGCTATTTAATTCCAAATTAAATAACACACTTTATTAATAAACCTTTTACGACTTAAATTCCAAATTTAATCGATACGGGTCTCAAAGCCCGATTAACGTCCAACGTCAATTTAATTAAAGTCCAATGGACTTTTAATTAATTTCTTAAGGCGTGGACTTTTGGTCAACTCGAGTCAAACCGATAACCAAAGTCCAATCCGGGAATTACCCAATAAGCCTTTAAATCAATTTTGGCCCATTAGGCCCAATTAAACTTTAAAGGTCCATTAAGTCGCATTTGGGCTTTATGGAAGCGGTTTTGGGCCCAATCGGATCCAATCCAATTTTCCTTAACCCAACTTTGTACAACAAAGTCCAATAAGCCCAATAACAACATTAAAGGTCCAAATCCAATTTCAAGCACAATTTAATTAAAGTCAAAAATTCCAAATTAACCATTTAATTAAACTAAAGTGTACTAACATAATTAATCACCCAAATCATTATTTCCAAAACATAAAATAGGCTAAGTAATCATGCTCAAATACATCAATTAGTGTCCAACACAAATTAATCAAAATCAAACCCAAAACATGCTCAAAGTCTCGGCAATATAAGGATTTTCAAAATCGATTCGGTTTCAATCAAATTAAATCCACAATCAACATTTTCCGATTGTTTCCAACTCATCCAATGATCAACGAAACAAAATCCCAATACATTAGGGCATTGAGACTTCTCGGCCAACTCAAAAATTTGGGGAAATTTTGTTCCAAACAACATTTCATTAAATTGATCCAATCAATCTTAAATTAAACATGTTATAAGCATACTAAAACATCCAATTAATTCAAATCATACTCAAAAATATTTTACCCAAATTTTAAGCCCTATTCGTATTTCATGCTTTTACTCGCTCTGATACAATTGTTGGAGTTTCTAGGTCCATAGAATCGAATACAAGCAATGAAATATGTGCGAATACAAATCAAGAAGTCGCGGAATACTCACATCGATCGGTTGAGCGACGCGGAGGCAACAAAAATGAAGTTTCTGCCCACTGGTTTCATGCCAACTGCAGCAGTCCAAGCTCACTGGTTTGCGCCATTTGGTCTCCTTCGTCAAGCTCCAATCTTCGTCAAACGATTCCCGGCTCATGGGTGAACTTCCCTATCACCTTCGTATTGATCCCGGAGTGTGCTAGCACTCTTGATTTTGCCACAAAATCGCACTTTGCTTCCTTTTTCCTCTTCAAATCCATGGCAGTTCACTGTCTTTGCAAAATGAGAAAATCAGCCCTCCAAGGGCGTGAGAGAGAAATAAATTGGAGGAGAGAGAGAGATTTGTGTGTGTAATGATTTTTGTTAGCAAAAAAATTGGTAATATAATTTCCAAAACCAATACCAAAATTTTCCCTCCAAAAACCAATCCATAAATGTCAACCACACACATCAAGTCACATATACTTCCATCAATCAGGGAATAGTGATTGGCGTCAATCACTCAAAGTGAAAGACATTCGTCACTTGATTGACGAATGATGTGACGCTAGATAGGACTAGCGATTTGACGCTTGCTTTGATTTGCCGCACTAATTCTAAATTAACGAACTTTCTGTTGCGTCGCGATTAAATCTAATTTAATTAAATAATCATGCCGAGCGTAATTACTATTCACTTCGCTAAAGAATTAATTCTAAATTAATTCGTTCGCCCGAATTAAAATCTAATTTTAATTCCGCGTTGAAATCCAATTTCGTTTAATATATCGAATATATTAATTTCTCGATTAATTCCAAATTAATCGTTATCTCTCTTTAATTGATATTTTATCCCAGATAAATTATCTCCGCAATTAATCCCAGATTAATTCTCTCTCTCATCTAATTAATCCCAGATTAATTAAAAGTGCGAGTCATACGTCATCGGTGAATCTTTGGGAAGCAACCTATGAGATCCCCGGATATGTTGGTAGTAAATTCGGTCGTCGGACTATCCGAATACGTAAGTACCTCGTACTACGTTTATACCGAATTACAAGACAAGGTTGGCGTCTAGCAAGACGTCATGCCTACCCAGTTCTCCGGAAATATCCTTACAGGAATAAATATCTATATCAAGCGTAGTATACCGTAGTATTACATATTTCTGTCCAGTATCGGATGATCACATGCGAGGCTTGGGGCTGGTACAGTGTCTGCCCCGTACGAAGTATATATCGGATTACGAGCAACTAGTCTCTTTAATATCGGATAATCATGACCAAGTCATATTATCCCGACGGTTGCAACCTTATATAAAGAGCCAGTTCTGTATCCCTGCGCGATCATCAAATCCATATGACTGGAGTGACACTTCCGTCTTGACATCACACCCAACACACTACGATTCTCGATATACCCAGAATTGGCGTACACAGAAACCGGTTAAAGCCCTGGACGACCTCAACCAAAGTATATTGATTGTCGTATGCATTAGTGGTACAAGTCTCAGGTTAAGACCAAATACACCTACCCTGATTTCGGATTTCCATAGACACATAGTCATACTACCAATGGAATTCTGAGGGTGTCTTATCCAGAGCGAAGCTGTTTCCTGTACCATCGGTGAAACACAACCTCCTATTACACTTGCATGAGTATCCTATACCCAAATATACGAGAACTATGCCGTTGTGCCTTCACAACGCGCACAAGTGTAATACTAGTCTTTTACGCATTTATCGATGTCTAATCTCGACAATGCTCTGACTAGGGATATTTAATGATTTATCCTTCGTGGACTGATACTGTCTCATATCATTCTCAGTCCAGGAACAAATCATAGGGACCTCTCATCATTTATATATCGAGGTGATCTAATCACAAATGATAAGAGTGCAATCTCCTTTGTCACATAGTTAATTTGTACAACAACACCGTGATCTGTACAAATAGTGACGCTATGGGTCATAATTGTCCAACAATGGAGACACTACCTCTTTAAATTTTGGAAGTCTCGGGAAACGGACGTCGGAAGGGAAGAGTCAAGAATTGACATCTTGTTGGATTTAATTCGCTTGTTTCGCTTTGGGTTAACTTGTTGGACCTCTGTTTTAAAAACACATCTGAAGCCCACACATCACCAAACGACACACCAAACCCACCAAAATGGACCAAGCCCACGCCCAAGGAGACCAAAGCCACAAGCCCATCACCTTCCAAATTAACAAAAATCACACATTAAACACATGCTAAAATCAAGACAAATCACCTTCCCTAATTAAAAGGTACAAATCAAATCCCATCAAAAGCTTTCCTAATTCGATTAAATAACTTTCCCTAATTAAAAAAAGATCAAATCAAATAAAATCAAATCATATTCCTAATCAAAAGAGAAGAAATCAAATCAAATTAAAAGACATCCCTAATTAAAAGATATTTCCCATATTTACCGAACCCATTCCCTATTCGCACAAGGATTACCTCATCTATGCCAATAAAAAAGAAGCATTCACCAACACATCAAACCCCTGGCTCATTCTCATGAAAACACAAAGAAAATAACCTAGCATTCACGCCCCTTCTCTATCTCCTAGCATTCACACCAAAGCCCTATCTCTCTCACTCACAACAGCCACGACAGCCCTTCAATTCACGCAGCCAACCAGCAACACACACAATAAAACTACAAACTGACAGCAGCCCCCAAAGACCACGTGAACAACAAGCCACGCAAAGACCACTTGCACGTAACAAACAACAAAGCAGCACGCCCCCCACGTAGCCAACTCATCATTCACCCTCACGTCACCAACCCTCACCTCTCAAACCCTTCTCAAAGCAACAGCCCCCCACTAACGCAACAAACAAAACAAAAATAGCAGCCCACGTACCCAAGCTTTTCACGCATCAAACCCCTCAACACGGCCCTCCATTCATGCCACAACAGACCCCTCACAACTGCCCCTCAACTTCACGTACCAAAAAACCATCCTCTAACCAGTCCACAACATCACCGAAACTACCCCTAAACTACACCTACAAACTTCCCTGAAACCACCAAAAATAGTCCCTAAAACCAGCCCCTAAAACCACCGAAAATAGCCCCTTAAACTAGTCCCTGAAACACCGAAAATAGCCCCCGAAACTGAAACACCAAAACATCCCCTGAGACACAGAAAATAGCCCATGAAACCAGCCCCTAAACCATCGAAAACAGCCCTTGAAGTTAGCCCATGAACACGCCCGAATACCCCTAAAACAGCCCATGACTTTCTACCAAACTCCCTTCCAGCAGCCCCTAAAATAGTCCAATATTTACCTCAATATAGTGACCAGAAAATACAGCAAAAATAACAGCGAAACAGAGTGAAAACAGCAGCCCAAACAGCGAAACAGCGAAGGAAAATGTTGGACCAGTGAACCGGAGGAGTTGTGGAGCATCAACCTTTCCGACGGCCGTGTAACGCACTTCCGAGTGACGACTTAAGAGGTTAGACCTGAGGGCACCCCTTTTATTTATTATCGTTTATTTTTTACTTATTTTATTACTTTATTTCGCATGAGTATTGTGGATTGGTGCATGATTTGATTTCCGAATGAACGGAATATTTGTTCTTTCTTGCGGTATATCGGATGGAAACCCAGACGTAAATTCCATAGCCGAATTCGAATGGACGGTATTGCGGTTTGCCCTAGGGATACAATGCCACATACCACTTGAGAGACACACATATTTCGTTTCATCCAACCTTGTGTTCGAGCATGATTTAGTCTAGTAGGTTATTTATTTCTTAAGCATGATTTAGCCATTAGTACGTTATTTCTTTATGCATGATTTAGTTATTTATTTTCGCAATAGGAGTTTAATTTACGTTTATGTTTAAGTTTTTATGTATTTTTCGTGTTTGATATTTCAACATGCTCATGAGATTATTGTGTGATATCGTATGTTTGCCGTTATGATGACTTATTTTTAAAGCATGCAAACTTAGACATAGGATTTATTCTCTTGAATGCAAACTAGGTATAGGTTATTCTTGAATATGTTACGTAGACTCGGTTAAGTTATTGCACAAATCTTTTCATTACAAGTGGCATAAGTAAGGGACCATTCCGAACCCAACGGTTTGAGGTATTCCCTTGCGAGGGGTGAGTGCGGCCTTAAATCATTTTCCCGGTTCACACCGGGTGGCGACTCCATGTTATTTCTCTGGTTTAGTTCCCCCGCGGGCTATTTCGTACTCCCAACTAGGCCGCGAGCCTGTAACAGCATCACCGATTTCTGTGTCCTACAGTCTGGCGACTCCACTAGGGATAGAGAATCGGCCCCGAAATAATGTCTTGTAGTGATTGTGATTTGTGCTTTAGTTAACCGCGTCTATAATGGGTTGAATGGGTTTAATCAAAGGCATTTTTAAGGCTATGTGATGGTTTGGTGTCTTCCTTCATTCATTACCTTTCTATAAGGAAAAGCTGTGAAGGCACCTAGATAATCATTACCTGTAGCTCGTTGTGACAGACTAATTTGGAGGACTTGTTGTTTATTCATGTCACCAAGGCGATAAGAGCCTAATAGGCTTGGGTATTTAAGAGAGTTCGCTACACCCTCCCTCTGGGGAATCGACAATAGGAAATCCATTTGACTGTTAGTCACACACCATAACTCATTGGCACGTACCTTAAGGTATAAAAAATGTGCGTTCACTCGGTCACTTGAACCCTTGAGTGGGGAGTCATAGTTGTGGGAAATCCTTTGCCATCGAGAGCCTTTGTCCGCACTCATATAAACACATATGTGAACCTTAGTTGTAGAACTAGTAGAAATTATTTCCTTATGTTTATGTTTGGGACCATCGTCATTTGGATCTAGTTGGACTTCTTGTCAAGAGATGTAAACTTGTTGGGCCATTTAAACTGGGACGAGTTCGCGTCCTTTGATAATTGGGCAAAAAGCTTCTAAATACCGATGGGCCATTTTATGTTTGGGCCTCTTATCATTTGAAGTTGTTTAGCCATGTTATCGCAAAAGTGTAAACCTGTTGGGCCTTTTCAACTGGGACAAGTTTGCACCGCACAATAGTATGATTGAATGCTTTAAAATGATAATGGGTCGACTTATATATTCCATGCATCGCACGCATCTCATGCATACATGCATCATGTTAACCCCTGTGTCTTAAAAGCCATCATAGATATCCGTTGGGTTAAAGATTAAAAATAAAAAGTTTGTCAAGAAGAGTTTAGCAAACATGGATATCGGGGAAAAGGAAACCGAGGAACATTAAACTTTACGGCAATGATAGAAAGACCATGGTGGGCCCAAAAAAAAAGAGAAAAAAAAAGATTGTTTTTAAGTCCTTAATAGTTAGGCATAAGTCCAATGATGAAATGTTTGCTTTAGGATGAAACCTTAGAAACGATAAGTGCGAGATGTGCTCTCATCTGGTATTCTGAGTGGTTGATCTCGGCTAGACTCACGTGGCATAAGTCTTTTCATTACAAGTGGCATAAGTAAGGGACCATTCCGAACCCAACAGTTTGAGGTCTTCCCTTGCGAGGGGTGAGGGCAGCCTTAAATCATTTTCCCGGTTCACACCGGGTGGCGACTCTATGTTATTTCTCTGGTTTATTTCCCCGGGGGCTATTCTGTACTCCCAACTAGGCCGCGAGCCTGGAACAGCGTCGCCGATTTCTGTTTCCTACACTGGGGCAGGTTCATAATGAACCAAGAGAAAACACTTGGAGAGTAGATGGCTATGCTCTAGGAGGTAGAGCCAGAGCTTCTAAAATGGCAAATGAAAAATCATCACAGTCTTCTAGGAAGACAAAGGACATATCCCAGATGTCTGCCTAAAGTGTGGCAAACGGGGTCACTGGAAGCGTGATTGCCGTATGGACAAGGCAGACATGAAGGAAGTGAAGGCGGGGCAAGGCTCCAGCTACAATTATATTTGTCATAAACATGTTCACTATTAGTTTCAAAATTGGATTTTTTGATACTAGATGTGGTACATAGATATGTACTGATGTGCGGAATCTGCTGATAAGCAGGAGACTGACTTCAGTTGAGATCAACCTACGAGTCGGAAACGGGACGAGAGTCGCTATTTTAACCGTAGAAACCTAAGTTTAGGAACTATCCTTTGGGTATGTACTTAAATTAGGAAACTATTGTAATGTACCTAGTTTGACTAGAAACATTATCTTTATATCTAAGTTTAACCCATTGCGGGTATACCTTTATATTCTAGAACACTAAGTGTTTTATTTTATAAAGATGATATTGAGATAAACACATTAGATGTGAATAACAGTATTTATATTTTGAATATAAATGAATCTCAAACGTATAACATGACAAACAAATAGCTTAAAACTGAATTAATCAGATGAGACTTATTTGTGGCATTGTTTTTTGGGACACATTAACAAGACTCGTATATCCACACTTTCGAAGAGTGGGTACTAGGACAGATTTGATTCTAATCAAATGAAGTCTACGAATCTAGTTTATTAGGAAAAGTGCCTAAAACACCTTTTACTTGGTAAAAGTATAAGTGCCACCGATCTGTTACCCCTCGTTCATAGTGACGTAAGTAGGCCCATATCTAGCCAGGCTAGAGGTGGATATGAATACTTCGTAACCTTTACGGATGTGGCATCGCGTTATGATTATGTGTTTCTTTTGAAATATAAATCGGAAACTTTTGATAAATTCAAAGAGTTTCGACACAAAGTAAATAGACAGATCGGTTAAAGTATAAAACCGTCACGGTTAGACCGTGGTGGAAAATACTTAAGCAATAAGCTTCTCGACTAATTGAAAGAGTATGGTATTCTTTCACAGTGGACTCCTCCCGGAACACCTCAATTGAGCGGTGTGTCCAAACAGAGAAACCGAACTTTGTTGGACATGGTAAGGTTAATTATAAGTCGCTCTGAGCTACCATTTTCCTTTTAGGGATACGCATTAAACAGTGCAATACTTATTTTGAATAAGGTTCCATGAAAAATCTGTTAGACAGACTTCATATTAGATATGATCAGGAAAGAAACCGGGTTTTCTCATTCCTGAAGATTTGGGAATGCTGGGCATATGTTTGGATGATACCAAACTAGAACCCAAATCGGATAAGTGCCTATTTGTAGGTTGTCCTAGGGAAACCAAAGTATAGTACTTATACAACTCATAAGAGAATAATTTAATTATTGCTCTCCATGCGGTTTTTCCTAAAAGGAATACCTATATGCAGTGGAAAGAGAGAGGAAAGTAAAACTCGATAAAAATCAGAGTAATATTGTTCCAGCCACCGATTCCTTAATGGAACACAAACAGTTCATCAGGGATGAAAATGTACCACAATCTTCGAATACACAAGTGTTGGGCAATTATGACCCATAACGTCACTATTTGTACAGATCATGGTGTTGTTGTACAAATTAACTATGTGAAAGAGGATATTGCTCTCTTATTATTTTTGATTAGATCACCAAGATATATAAATGATAGGAGGTCCTTATGATTAGTTCCTGGATTGAGATTATATGAGACTGTATCAATCCACGAAGGTTTAATCATTAAATATCCCTAGTCAGAGTATTATCGAGATTGGACATCGATAATGCGGAAAAGACTAGTATTACACTTGTGCGCGTTGTGAGGGCATAACGACATAGTTCTCCTATATTTGGGAATATGATACTCATACAAGTGTAATAAGAGGTTGTGTTTTACCGATGGTACGTGAAACAGCTTCGTTCTGGAGAGACCCCTCGGAATTCCATTGGTAGTATGACTATGTGTCTATGGAAGTCCGAAATCAGGGTAGGTGTATTTGGTCTTAACCTGAGACTTGTACCGCTAATACTTGCGACAATCAATATACTTTGGTTTTAGGTCATCCAGGGCTTTAACAAGTTCTGTGTACGCCTCTGCTGGGTATATTGAGAATCGTAGTGTGTTGGGTGTGATGTCAAGACGGAAGTATCACTCCAGTCATACTGGAGATGATGGTCACGTAGGATACGAGACTCGTTCTCTTATGTACTGCAGTCATCGGGATAAAATGACTAGGTCATGTTTATCCGATATAGAGACTGTTACCAGAGATCCGATATGTGCTTCGTACGGGGCAGACACAATTCCATCCCCAGGCCTAGCACGTGACATCCGATACTGGATCGAAATACGCAATACTACGTATACTACGCCTGATATCGATCACATATTCCTGTAAGGATATTTCTGGAGAATTGGGTAGGCATGGCGCTTTGCTAGAAGCCAACCTTGTCTTGTAAATCGGTATAAACATAGTACTAGGTACTTACGTGTTCGGATAGTCCGACGACCAGAATTACTGCCAACATATCCGGGGATCGCATGGGTCGCTTCCTGAAGATTCACCGATGACGTATGACTCGCACTTTATTAATCTGGGATTAATTAATGATGAGAGAAAAAATTAATCTGGGATTAATGCGAAGATATTTTATCTGGGATAAAATATCATTAAAGAGAGAGAACGATTTAATTGGAATTAATCGATAAAAATAATATATTCGATATATTATACGAAATTGGATTTCGACGCGGAATTGAAATTAGATTTTAATTCGGCGGAACGAGTTAATTTAGAATTAATTCGTTAGCGACGTGAATAGTGATTTTGCTAGGCATAATTATTTAATTACGTCGCAACGGAAAATTCGTTAATTTGGAATTAGCGAACCCGAGCCCGGCAGTGTTTGCGAGCGCACTCGCATTTCGAATTCAAGTGCAGCCCGCAAGTCACATCAAGCGTCAAATCATTCGTCAATCGATTGGTGTGATGTCTAGTCACTTTGAGTGATGTGACAATTTGTCACTTGATTGATGGATGGAAGTGGTTAGCAAAGCATTATGGTTTGACTTTTGGAAAAGGAAAATTATAAATGAATTTAGAAATTGGAAAAGTGTATTAGATACACATTTTTGCCACCAACCAAATGACTCACTCTCCCAGTTCTTCTTCTCTCCCATTCACGCCCAAAGGGCTGAATTTTTCCTCTTCCTTCACAGTCCACTGCCGTGAGCCAATGAGAAGAAAAATGATGATTTTGTGGCAAAATCAAGAGTGCTAGCACACAATAGAGTCTTGCGAAGGTGATAGGGAAACCCACTTGTGAACTTGGAATCATCAAACAAAGCTTGGAGCTTGATGAAGGACCATGGCCGAAATTTCTGGAGGACAGAAACTGCCACTGCCGAGACACCTTGGAGGGGAAAAGAATTTTTGTTCTTCGTCGCATCGCCTCAACCGATCGATGTAAGTATTCCGCAACTTCTTCGATGTATTCACATTATGTTTCTATGCTTGATTTGATCCTCGGGACCGTAGATTTTCCCAACAATGGTATCAGAGCGAGTAAAAGCATGAAACTTGAATTTAGGGTTAAAATTGGGTAAAATGTATTTGAGCATGATTTGATGAAATTGGATGATTGAGTATGCTTAAATGTAGTTTAATTGAAGTTTGATTGGATCAATTTCATGAAATATTGTTTGGAACAATTTTTGCCCAAATTCTTGGCTTGGCCGAGAGGTTGTAGAACCCTTATGTCTTGGGATTTTTGTGTTTTTGATCATTGGATGAGTTGGAAAATAATTGGGTAATGTTGAATTGGATTTGATTGGATTAAAATCGATATCGGACAAAATTACCCTACCATTGCCGAGACTACTATAACATGAAATGGGTTGATTTTTTGATCAATTGTGTTGGACACTAATTTTTTATCATTAGCATAATTAATTAGGCTAATGATGTTTTGGAAATATTGATTTGGGTGATTAATTATGGAATTACACTTTGGTTAATTAAATTGTGAAATTGGAATTTTGTAATTTAATTAGTTGGGCTTAAATTGGATTGGGCTTGAATGTTGTAATTTGGCTTAAATGGGCTTGGTTGTACCAAGATGGGTTTAGGCTAAATTAGTTGGATCCAATTGGGCCCAAAACCATTTCCATAAAGTCCAAATATGACTAATGGACCTTAATATTTTAATTGGGCCTAATGGGCCTAAATTGGTTTCCACGCATATAAGGGTGTTCCTTTAAATGGGCTTCGGTTATTGGGTTTGGCCCAAGTTGACCAAAAGTCCATGCCTTAAGAAATTAATTAAAAGCCCATTGGACTTTAATTAAATTAGCATTGGATGTTAATCGGGCTTTGATACCCGTAACGATTAAATTTGGAATTTAAGTCGTAAAGGTTCGTTAAAGTGTAATATTTAATTTGGAATTAAATAGTGAATTAGTAATAAATACAAATTGAATTGGATTTAATTATATAGTTTAATTTAATTCAAGAATTTGTACTTTGAGTACTTATTCGTAAAACGAGTTTGACTCGCGCAAAATCAAATCGTTGTTTGAACATTGGATGGTCATTAATTATCAGATTAATTATTTGGATTAGATTGATTGATAACATGCTTGTGTGAATACATGGTTGCGATGCATGAATAATGTATATCAGATGGATATTAGATGGGTAGGGTAATTTTGGAATTTGTTGTAATAAATTTAGAATTTATTAATTGGACCTGCTTGTCCAGCCAATTACCTCCATACTCTTTGTATTTCTCTTCTCACCTATTCCCCTCAATGTAAATGAGGTTTCTTTAGAAGTGTTATGTAACGGGTAGAAGCAAATACTTGTGCTAGCAGGAGAGATGAAAGAGAGAGATTTGATCTAGGATCATTGTGCTAAGTATTCATCCGCATAACATTATTATTTATTTATATGCGCCTTATTATGTGTTTTGAATGCATGTTTAAGGGTGTATGATGATGAGACCTTAACAAAGATAATAAATTGGTTGCAAATTTGCACGCGCAAAACCCTCAAATAATATTAAACGTTTTTCCTTCCATTGAGTGATTCTTACTCAAGATCCGAGACTGGCATTGGTTTGTTGGCCAAAATCAAGACCTTTGTCCGTCGAGGATGTGTTTGAATCACGAGAGCTTTGTTCTATATCGGTGTCTTGTCCAAGTTGTGGTTTGTTGGCCAAAGTCAAGACCACTTCTTATCCATCGACATTGATTACGAAGCTTTCCATGGTCAATGGGTTCCGCTTAACTGGGATCACTAAGTTTGTTGTGCCAAAGCCAAGGCTTAGTTGATTCAGAGGAAAAAGGTTAGGCAATATATTGGATATTGGCATTTATAAGAAATATGTTTCGGACTTGGACGTCCCCCTACTGGATCTAGAATTGGATGGGATCCAATTGATCTTAGAGATCTACCTAGTTAATTATCATACAATTTGTTGGCCAAAGTCAAGATTTTGTGTTATTTAACGGGATCCTACCCCACTAGGAAACAAGGTTTCCCGAGTAACTCCAAGAGGGTTAGAGGCTCGCCGAAAAATAGTGGGAGGCAAGTATTAAATTTGCAATATTCGTTTAGTAACTTGCCATACGCGCTCATTTCAATTTTCGTCAATTAAATTAATATATTAGTTGGACTAATATTTAATCGTTGTTTTAATAAACAGTTGGACTGTATTCAAACTATTTCAATTAATAGTTGATTTTATAATTGGATTATAGTAATCAATATAATTGAATTTAATCAATTAAATTATAGTTGATTATATAGTTAGACTATAGTAATCATTATAATAAATAGTACCTAAAATCGTTGATTAAATAGTTGGACTATTAGAATCAAGAAAAATTGAAAGATTAGTGTTTAAAACTTAATCCTGGGGAAAATGTATTTAAACGACTTTATTTTTGAAATTGGGAATAAATTTCAGGATAGTCCTGGAAACTAATAAGTTACTTTATTTGATAAAATAACATATTAGGCCTAATCCCGGAGTTAAGTAAATAGTGGAGCATGATATTTGGAATATTCATGTGATGATAACTTTAATGCTTAATCCATTAAGCTTGCCGAATAGACTCCTTAATTTCTTAATCAGAACTAAGGATTAGATCATTAAAGTATGATAATGAAATTGAAGGATCTTCGTAGATCTATCTTTAGATCTTAGAAGTACAAAATTGCAATAGTAAACTTGGAGAGTTAATGGCTATACTCAAAGAGTCAAAGCCAGAGTTTGCAATAAGGCGAGAAGCACAAGGCGTACCTTATTTCGAAATTCCGGAAGGCCAAGGCTTGGCCAAAGGCTTGGCCAAAGGCTTCTGGAATGTGAAAAGGGCAAAAGGCAAAATCATTATAATCTTCTGGGAAGATAAATGACATATCCCAAGAGTCTGCCTAAATTGTGGCAAACGGGATCACGGAAGCATGAAGGAATTGAAGATGGTGTAAGACTCCGACTTCAAATAATTTTGTCATAAATATGTTCACTACTAGTATTAAAATTGGATTTTAGATACTTAGTGTGATACATAAACATGTACTGGTGTGCAGAATCTGCTGAAAAGGAGGATACTGACTTCAGTTGAGATTTATCTGCGAGTCAGAAATGGGACGAATGTCACTGTTTTAACCGTAGATACCTAAGTTTAGGAACTACCCTTTGGGTGTGTACTTAAATTAGGAAACTGTTAAAATATAACTAGTTGACAAGATACATATCTCTATATCGGGTTTAACCCGTTGCGGGTATACCTTTATTTCTAGAACACTAAAGTGTTTCATTATATAAAGATGATATTGAGATATACACATTAGATGTGAATAACAGAATTTATTTTGAATATAAAAGAATCTCAAACATATAACATGACAAATAAATAGCTCAAACTGAATTAATCAGTTGAGACTTATAAGTGGCATTGTTGTCTGAGACACAATTAAACAAGACTTGTATATCCACACTTTTGAATAATGGATACTAGGACAAATTTGATTCTAATCAAATGAAGTCTATGAATCTAGTTTATTGGGCAAAGTGCCTAAAACACTATTTACTTAGTAAAAGTGTAAATGCCACCGATCTGTTAGCCCTCGTTCATAGTGAAGCAAGTGGGCCCATGTCTAGCTAGGCTAGATGTGGATATGAATATTTTGTGACCTTTACGGATGTGGCATCGCGTTATGGTTATGTGTTTCTTTTGAAACACAAATCGGAAACTCTTAGAGTTTCGACACGAAATAGACAACAGATCGGCTAAAGTATAAAACCATCACGGTTAGACCATGATGAAAATACTTAAGCAATAATTTTTCTCAAATACTTGAAAGAGTATAGTATTCTTTCAAAGAGGACTCCTCTCGGAACACATCATCCTGACGGTGTGTCCGAACAGATAAACCAAGTTTTGTTGGACATGATAAGGTTAATCATGAGTCGCTCTGAGCTACCATTTCCTTCAACGGATACGCATTAACAGTACAAAACTTATTTTGAATAAGGTTCCATAAAAATCTGTTTGACAGATTTCATATTAGATATGAACAAGAAAGAAACTGGGTTTCTCATCCTGAAGATTTGGGAATGCTGGGCATATGTTTGGATGATACCAAACTAGAACTCAAATCGGATAAGTGCCAAGTTGTAGGTTATCCTAGGGAAACCAAAGTATAGTACTTATACAACTCACTAGAGAACAATATAATTATTGCTCGCCATGCGGTTTTCCTAAGAGGAATACCTATATGCAGTGGTAAGTGGGAGGAAAGTAAAACTCGATGAAAATTGGAGTAATACTATTTTAGGCACCGATTCCTATACCAAATAGTTCATCAATGATGTAACTATACCAGTAATCTTCGAATACACAAGAAACACGTAAGTCGGAGAGAGTCAGAAAACAACCTAGGGTATGGGTTTCTGATCTCACCTCATGAAGATGTCAATTTTATTAGGAATATGAACTGACTAGTATGAGGAAGTGATACAAGGTATCAACTCCCTAACATGGCAAAGTGCCATAATATCCAAAATTGATTCCATGTATATCAACCTAGTTTGATACTAGTTGATGTACCACAAGGCATTGTGCCTATTGGTACTATATAAGTCTTCAAGGAAGACATACATGGATGTCAACATACCAACGTACAAATCTGGGCTTGTAGCGAAAAGGTATCCTTATCAACATTGTGTTGATTACAAGGAAATCTTTTACTGTTGCCACGGTAAATCCATTTGGATAATGCTTGCTGATGCTGCATATTTCATTTATGAAATATGGCAGCTGAACGCCAAAACTGCTTTCCTTAACGGTAACCCTTTGGAGGATGTTTACAACATCCTAACGGTTTTGTCGTACCAAAACTAGCAAACAAGGTTTGCAGGTTATTTGATCAATGGATGGATTGAAGCAAGCATAGCGTTCTTGGCATTATCGTTTTGATATAATCCTAATGGTATATGATTTAAATCAAAAACGAAAATGATTCTTGTGTATATAAGGAGGTTAGTGGGAGCGCACTGACAGTGATGTCCTATGTAATGATACATATCATTTCTTGGAAATGATATTCCCATAATACAATCTGTGAAAGCTTGGCTTTCATGAAAAGTCTCCGTAGAATTCTTGGGAGAAACAACCTTTATTCTAGGAATAAAGATCTACTTGGATAGATTTAAAGTTGTTAGCACTCTCCGAGAACTTGTACATTGAAAAATATACGCGACCTGGTGTCTCATATGCTTTGAGCATATGGAGTCACAATCGGGCCAATCAAGTGATAGTCATTGGATTGATGTGAAGAACATCATTTAGTAACTTAGAGGAACTAAGGATGCTATATAATACTAAAGAAAATGAGAACTTGAAGTGACTGGGTTCACCATTGCAAGTTTCCTAACTGACAAAAATGACTATAAGTCGTAACAACGGTACTATATAGTTTGAATAACAGAACAGTGAGCTGGAAAGCTTCCAAGCAAGATACTGTTACCGAATAAACAACAAAAGCGGGTCATTGCTGCGGCTGAGGCAGCAATAGAAGCCATTTGGGTCGATGATAAATCTAATTAGATTAGATATAGTTCTGTTAGCAGCTGAGCTAGGTTACAGTGTAGGCTAAAGAATTAATGGTCTCATCAACGATCCATATATATACTTCTATTTATCTGATTCGTTCGGATCATACATCGTGGTGATGTGATGATCGTATAAATCGCATCAGATGATAATCATGTAAATCCGCTGACGAAAGTTTTTTCCTCAGTAATTTGAGCGAACCGTACATAGTTCGGGTGTAGGACACTTGAGTGACTGGCTATAGGCCAAGTGGGAGATTGTTGGACAGTTATGACCCAGAGCGTCACTATTTGTATAGATAATGGTGTTGTTGTAAAAATTAACTATGTGACAGAGGAGATTGCTCTCTTATCATTTGTGATTAGATCACCAAGATATAAAATGATAGGAGGTCCTTATGATTAGTTCCTGGATTGAGATGATATGAGATATATCAATCCACGAAGGTTTAATCATTAAATATCCATAGTCAGAGTATTATCGAGATTGGACATCGATAATGCGGAAAAGACTAGTATTACACTTATGCGCGTTGTGAGGGCATAACGATATAGTTCTCATATATTTGGGTATAGGATACTCATACAAGTGTAATAGGAGGTTGTGTTTTACCGATGGTACAGAAAATAGCTTCGCTCTGGATAGACCCCTCGGAATTCCATTGGCAGTATGACTATGTGTCTATGGAAGTCCGAAATCAGGGTAGGTGTATTTGGTCTTAACCTGAGACTTGCACCGCTAATACTTGCGACAATCAATATACTTTGGTTTTAGGTCATCCAGGGCTTTAACAGGTTCTGTGTACGCCTCTGCTGGGTATATTGAGAATCGTAGTGTGTTGGGCGAGATGTCAAGACGGAAGTATCACTCCAGTCATAGTGGAGATGATGGTCACGTAGGATATGGAACTCGTTCTCTTATGTACTGCAGTCATCGGGATAAAATGACTAGGTCATGTTTATCCGATATAGAGACTAGTTATCAGAGATCCAATATGTGCTTCGTACGGGGCAGACACAATTCCAGCCCCAAGCCTAGCACGTGACATCCGATACTGGATCGAAATACGCAATACTACATACACTACGCCTGATATAGATCACATATTCCTGTAAGATATATTTCTGGAGAATTGGTAGCATGGCGCTTTGCTAGAAGCCAACCTTGTCTTGTAAATCGGTACAAACGTAGTACTAGGTACTGACGTGTTCGGATAGTCCGACGACCGGATTTACTGCCAACATATCCGGGGATCTCATGGGTCGCTTCCCGAAGATTCACCGATGACGTATGACTCGTACTTTATTAATCTGGGATTAATTAATGATGAGAGAGAAAATTAATCTGGGATTAATTGCGGAGATATTTTATCTGGGATAAAATATCATTAAAGAGAGAGAACGATTAATTTGGAATTAATCGATAAAAATAATATATTCGATATATTATACGAAATTGGATTTCGACGCGGAATTGAAATTAGATTTTAATTCGGGCGAACGAGTTAATTTAGAATTAATTCGTTAGCATCGTGAATAGTGATTTTGCTAGGCATAATTATTTAATTACTTGCAACGAAAATTTCGTTAATTTGGAATTAGCGAACCCGAGCCCGGGAGTGTTTGCGAGCGCACTCGCATTTCGAATTCAAGTGCGGCCCGCATGTCACATCAAGCATCAAATCATTCGTCAATCGATTGATGTGATGTCTAGTCACTTTGAGTGATGTGACAACTTGTCACTTGATTAATGGATGGAAGTGGTTGGCAAAGCATTTATGGTTTGAATTTTTGGAAAAGGAAAATTGTAAATGAATTTAGAAATTGAAAAAGTGTATTAGATACACATTTTACCACCAACCAAATTACTCACTCTCTCACTTCTTCTTCTCTCCCATTCACGCCCAATGGGCTGAATTTTTCCTTTCCTTCACAGCCCACTGCCGTGAGCCAAGGAGAAGAAAAGTGATGATTTTGTGGCAAAATCAAGAGTGCTAGCACATAATAGAGTCATGCGAAGGTGATAGGGAAACCCACTTGTGAGCTTGGAATCATCAAACAAAGCTTGGAGCTTGATGAAGGACCATGTCAGAAATTTCTTGGAGGACAGAAACTGCCATTGACGAGACACCTTGGAGGGGAAAAGAATTTTTGTTCTTCGTCGCATCGCCTCAACCTATCGATGTAAGTATTCCGCAACTTCTTTGATGTATTCACATTATGTTTCTATGCTTGATTCGATCCTCAGGACCGTAGATTTTCCCAACAACAAGAACCACGTAAGTCAGAGAGAGTCAGAAAATAACCTGGAAGGTATGGGTTTTTGATCTCACCTCATGAAGATGTCAATCTTAATGAGGAAGATGAACTGGCTACGTATGAGGAAGTGATACAAGGTATCGACTCCCTATTATGGCAAAGTTCCATGATGTCCGAACTGGATTCCATGTATACCAACCAAGTTTAGACACTGGTTGATGTACAGAAGGCATTGTGCCTATTGGTACTATATAAGTCTTCAAGGAAGACATACATGGATGGCAACATACCAACGTACAAAGCTAGGCTTGTAGCGAAAAGGTATCGTTATCAACATTGTGTCGGTTACGACGAAACCTTTTACTCGTTGCCATGGTTAAATCCATTTGGATAATGCTTGCTAAAGCTGCATGTTTCATTTATGAAATATGGCAGCTGAACGTCAAGACCGCTTTCCTTAAACGAAAACCTTTTGGAGGATGTTTAAAACATCCTAACGGTTTTGTCGTACCAAAACTGCAAACAAGGTTTGCAAGTTAAATCGATCCATTTATGGATTGAAGCAAGCATTACGTTCTTGGAACCAGCGTTTTGATGTAATCATAATGGTATATGATTTAATTCAAAACGAAAATGATTCTTGTGTATATAAGGAGGTTAGTGGGAGTGCACTGACAATGATTGTCCTATAAAATGATGATATATCATTTCTTGGAAATGACATTCCCATAATACAATCGGTGAAAGCTTGGCTTTCATGAAAAATTCTCTGTAGAATACTTGGGAGAGACAACCTTTATTCTAGGAATAAGGATCTACTGGGATAGATCTAAAAGTTGTTGGCACTCTCCGAGAATTCGTACATTGAAATATATGTACATGACTTGGTGTCTCATATGTTTTGAGCATATGGAGTCACAATCAGGCCAATCCAAGTGATAGTCACTGGATTGATGTTAAGAACATCCTTAAGTTTCTTAGAAGAACTAATGATGCTTTCTTAAGCTATGGAGAAAGAGAACTTGAAGTGACTGGGTTCACTGTTGCAAGTTTCCAAACCGACAATAATGACTGTAAGTCGTAATAAGGGTACTATATAGTTTGAATAATGGAACAGTGAGCTGGAAATCTTCCAAGCAAGATACTGTGGCCAAATAAACAACAAAAGCGGAATATTGCTGCAGCTGAGGCAGCAATAGAAGCATTTTGGATCTATATAATCCTAATTGGATTAGGAGTAGTTCTGTTAGCAGCTAAGGTAGACTACAGTAAAGGCTAAATAATTAATGGTCTCATCAACGATCCAAGTATATACTTCAACTATTCATCTGATTCGTTCGGATCATACATTGTGGCGATATGATGATCGAATAAATCACAACAGATGATAACCTTGTAAATCCGCTGACGAAAGTAGTTTCTCAGTAGAAGTTTGAGCGAACCGTACATAGTTCAAGTGTAGGACACTTGAGTGATTGGCTATAGGACAAGTGGGAGATTGTTGGACAATTATGACCCATAGCATCACTATTTGTACAGAACATGGTGTTGTTGTACAAATTAACTATGTGACAAAGGAAATTGCTCTTTTATCATTTGTAATTGGATTACCGGGATATATAAATGATAAAAGTTCATATGATTAGTTCAGAATTAATAAGATATGAGACAATATTAATCCACTAAGGTTTAATCATTAAAATATCCCTAGTCACAGTATTATCGAGATTGGACATCGATAATGCGGAATAGACTAGTATTGCACTTGTGCGCGTTGTGGGAGCATAACGGTATAGTTCTCATATATTTAAGTATTGGATACTTATGCAAGTGTGATAGGAGGTTGTGTTTACCGATGGTACGGAAACAGCTTCGCTCTCGATAGACCCCTCGGAATTCCATTGGTTGTAAGACTATGTGTCTATGGAAGTCCGAATCAGGGTAGATGTATTTGGTCTTAACTTGAGACTTGCATCGCTAATACTTGCGATAATCAATATAGTTTGGTTTTGGTCGTCCGAGACTTTAACAGGTTCTGTGTACGCCTCTTCTGGGTATATTGAGAATCGTAGTGTATTGGGTGTGATGTCGAGATGGAAGTATCACTCCAGTCATATGGAGATGATGATCATGCAGGATACGAAACTTGTACTCTTTAGTACTGCAGTAATCGGGATAATATGACTAGGTCATGATTATCCGATTATAGAGACTAGTTACCAGAGATCCGATATATGCTTCGTACGGGGCAGACACAATTCCAGCCCCAGGCCTAGCATGTGACATCCGATACTGGATAGCAATACGCAATACTACGTATACTACGCCAGACAAAGATTAATATTCCTTTAAGAATATTTCTGGAGAATGGGTAGGCACGGTGCTTTGCTAGAAGCCAACCATGTCTTGTAATTCGGTAAAAATATAGTACTATATAATACGTGTTCGGATGGTCCGATGACCAGATTTACTGCCAACATATCCAGGGATCTCATGGGTCGCTTCCCGAAGATTCACCGATGCGTATGACTCAAACATAATTAATCTAGGATTAATTGGTAGAGAGAGAAAATTAATCTAGGATTAATTACGGAGATATTTTATCTGGGATAAAAATACTATTTAAAGAGAGAGAACGATTAATTTGGAATTAATCGATAAAATAATATATTCGATATATTAAACAAAATTAGATTTCGACGAGGAATTAAAATTAGATTTTAGTTCGGGCGAACGAGTTAATTTAGAATTAATTCGCTAGCGACGTGAATAGTAATTTTGCTAGGCATAATTATTTAATTAAATTTGATTTAATTACGTCGCAACGGAAAATTTGTTAATTTGGAATTAGCGAACCCGAGCCCGGGATGTGTTGCGGGCCCACTCGGATTTTGAATCAAGTGGGGCCCAAATGTCACATCACTTAGTGAACTTTATCAACTTTTTATTGATAGAAGTAGATGGGATTTGATGGTTGCTTGTTTCTTACACAAGCATTATTAAAGTTTGATGTGATAATGACTTGTACCAATTTTTGGAAAATTGGTAAATGGTATTTGATTTTTGAAATCAAAAATACAACACAACACATTCACTCTTCTTCCTCTCTCTCTCTCCCTCACGGCATTGTTCCATTTTTCACTCCCAATTTTGGCTTGGTTGAATCTTGCTAAGAAGATGAAGAAAAATCGTTGCAATTTCTCAAGTGCTAGCACACATCAAGGAGTCATTCAAATGTGCTAGGGAAACCAATCCTTAAGCTTGGAATCAACACTCAAAGCTTGGAGCTTCAAGATGAAATCAGAGGGGCTTGGCCGAATCACACATGGAGGAAAATTTTGTGTTCAACGCATCTAAAATCCGATCAAAGTGAGTATTTCTGCCATCTTACTTTGTTGTATTCACATGTTTCATTGCTTAATTGATCTTGGTTTGACCTATAAAAACCAACAGCATGCACAGTATCAGGAACTCACTTGCATCCGTATTGACAAGGCGAACATATAAACAAATGTTTCCCCACACAAGTTACTATTAAGCCTTATTAATGAGAATTTTCCTAAAGTGAGGTTTTTGGATTGGAATCTACATCAAATGTAGATATTGAATCTTGATCAATTTCTTGACAAATTATTTATACTCAGGAAATTATAACTAAACTTAATAGTTAATATTCTGTTATGTTTCTCATTAAGACGGAACCAAAAATTCAAGAAGTATCCAGATTATTGCCTGTGTAATTGATTTGGATTCTAATATCACATTTTATGCATGTCATTTTTCATGGATGCAGGCTCAGACTGGCTCTGATACTAATTTTGTTGGGGCAAATGCAGTTGAAGCACATTGGCAGACGAAATCAATTTTTAAAATAATCTTCAGTTTGGATAAAATAACCGGTATAATCACTACAAGAAAAAAGGCTTTTACTGATACTAAATTAGTGTCAGTAAAGGGTTTACTGACACTATATAAATGTGTCAGTGTTGCCGCAGCCAGAAATCACTGACACTAGTTTCTAGTGTCAGTGATTCTTAGTGTCAGTAAACGTTAATACTGTAGTATCAGAAAATTATTGACACTATGGTATCAGTAATCTCTCACACTATTTTAGTGTCAGTAATTATTGACACTATATCATCAGTATTTAGTGATACTATAGTGTCAGTAAATTTTGTTACGCTGCAGTATCAGTATATCGCATATATTTGATTTTTAGTGTCAGTAATTATTGTACTATAGTATCAATATCCGTCAATATCTTTTAAAATTTAAAAATCATATTATTTCACAATTATATTTCTTATTTTTTGTAATTAAATTAATCATAAAATATATATATATATATATATATATACCAACTCAATGAATAAAAAACTAAAAATTACATTTATATAAAATTCGCAATATAATAGATTAATCGTATTAATCAATTCAACAGTATCACATGATGAATACAAAAACTCCATAGACAATCTTTAAATTAACATATATATATTTCAAAAACTACTCTTAAAGTCCCATCAAAATGTCATGCCCCCACCAAAATTCATGATACTTGTTGAGAAGCCTGCAACAATCCCCCAACAATATGATATCTGGCACAAAATCTGAAATTATAACCAAATGTTAAGAATTAGATGGACTTCCAAAAAAAAAATCGATATCTCATAAATAAAAACATTAAATACAATCCAATAAAAATACAAAAATATAACCCTAATCTAATTTTTGTCACATAAAGCACTTATTGACAATAACCATACCAACAACCTAAGAGCATGCATATAAAAAACCAAATGGCATCCATAATAACAAGTTGTATCTTTCATACCGCTACATAATCACAAAACACAACAAATCAATAACACACACACACACACACACACACACACACACACACAACATATATATATATATATAGACGGACATAAAAACTGAAAATAAAAGGATCTCATGAACCAGATGAAGTTTATCAGATGACATGATCTAATACTGTTTCCAAATGCAGGAAGCAAATCAAGATGACAAGATAGTTGTTCATTATGGAATTCCTGGAAACTAAAAGTTCAAAGCTTAAAATGTACTAGAATGTAACATTCCAGGTAATTGCCATAAAAATAGATGAGATAAACATGTTAGATCTCAATATATCAAATACTGCTTCCATAGCATTCATGCTGCACCTCAAAGCACATCAGATGACAGGTGCCATATCCCCCAAAGGTTTCAACAAGTATCAATCAGAACATGGCAAAACTTCATCAGGTAAAAACTATCTCCAAGTTCATGTCTGACATAGAGAACATCGAGACACTGTTAATAGAATATTTTACATCATGATTGTTTAACTTTCAAGTCTCAAAGCAATCTTACCCACTAGCAAAACTCACAAATAAAACAAATTAACCCACCAAAGTAAACCCATCAGGGCATAAAACTGAAATAAAAGATATGATTCATATTGCTTTCACTGAAGTAAAAAAAATCTGGGGAAAAAATTCTAAGCTAAAAGTAGAAACAAGAATGTATTAATTTACAGAAAAGAGAAATACCATACTACTTCATTAACTCAATGAACAATAGCTATGTTGTCCTTGTCATTTGTATTCTGCAAGAATAGAAGATTTCCCAATATGTCATGAATTAAAGTGAAAAAATAGGAAGTAATAATCACCTCTGTAAAACATGTCCTTGTAATTACCTCTTCATTATACTGTGTGATTATATGTGCAACAATATTGCCCAATCATCACGGAGTTGCGTTATATCTTCCAGAGTGTACTCATTAATCCCCTTGAACTTTAAAATATTTATAAGTTAGAATTTTAAACAGTAAGATATCTTAATTGACTAGTGATAAAACTTAACTATTGTTAACTTACATTGTCTTTTAGAATGTTCACATTGGTTACAATTTGCTGCATGTATTTCATCACATAATAACCGCATTCAAAAACTTCCAGGCTGCATTGGACACTATAAAAAAGAATTATCATATCAATATTAGTTCATTTAGACATATTCTAAATATTCTCATTGTTGCATATCACCAAAATATATATATATCATAATTTGTAACTCTGCTAAAAATAGTTTCTTAGCTCACAGAGACACTTACTCTAGTGCTTAATAACAGTCATGCTCAGTCTTCCAACAAATCTACTATCTCAATTCACTCACATTTTAAGATTCCAATCAAGGCGTATCTTTTCCAACAGTAAACCAGAAAAACAAGTAAGGAGATCCAATCATCAAGCATTAAAGATAAGTGTTAAAATCACCTTAGGATCATCGGGCTTCTTCTCCAACAGCTGTTTGAGCAAATCGAGGCACTCATCGAACTTACGAGACTGAAAGTAGAGAGCGCTTCTTTAGCAAGAGTGGCAGTGACGGATAAAACGCCGCCGTCGTCTTCAATGGAGTTATTAACAGAGGCCGTCGATTGCGCTGAATCTCGAGAATCCATGGCCAGATCGACCAATCAGATGCTCGAATCAGGCACAACACAACTTGAATCTCGATTACAAAACGTATCGGATCGAGTAGTAAAATGGAAATAAAACCCTAGGTTTTTACTAAGTCTTGAGGGGAGATTTTAATTTCATTTGCATTCAATTTGGGGGTTTTGTTTCATTGTCTTTTCTTAGGAACCCTGAGGATATTTTAATTGGGAATTTTGCAAAGAATGACAGATCAATTAGAGCGTGTAAATGCGTACGATTTGCAGAGGTAGAAAACCTACACGACCGGTGGGAATGAGAGGAACCCTAAATTACTAAGATTGATTTGGTAACTACGGTTCAGGTTTTGACCCGACAAATACATATATATTTTTATAAACCGCGGGTTTAAGGAACAAAAGTCACGATTTGGCCCAGTGGTAAAGCCTTACAATAAAAAAAAATTATATCAATGGTTACAATTTCGAGTCCCAGCAGACTTAAGGAAATAATTTTTTTTTTTAATTTTTTTACTGATACTAAGGTATCATTAATTACTGACACTAATTTACTGATACTCTAGTGTCAGTAATATATGCGAAAAACGTCACTTCCGCGAGGTGTTGGTTCGACTCCAGACGACTACGCGTTTTTTTTTTTTTTATTTCTTACTGATACTATTGTAAAGTAGAATTACTGACACTAAAATCGCTGATACCATAATGTCAGTAATTATTGATATTTAAGTGAAAAAACACGGAAATAGGCCCATTTACACGTCGTTTCTGACACTTTTAGCCTAGTGTCACTAACCTTAGTGTCAGTAAAGGCTTTTTTTCTTGTAGTGAATATATAAATAATTTTCCAAATTTCACCATAATCACTCATCAATAATAAATATTTAGAGTCATTACGAAATAAATACTCGAGATTGAATTTCCGGAAATACTTTTCACGGTTACATATAAACCGGTGTACCGATTCACTGAGCCATGTGACTGGGCTTACCGGACAACCAGTTCAGTCATGGAACCAAACCAACTCATTGGTATAATGATTTGATCATTGTAGCAATGGTTGATTACTATAATTTCAGCAAATTACACTTTTACCTATATTGAGTTTTTTGCCAAAATTTCCTAAAATGCTTCCAAAATGATTCTAAAAATACCGGAAATTTTTCTATGCATTGTACACACTGCTAAAGTAGTACGAATATTGTAGTAGTTGTTAAATAATCACAATTTTAGTAAATTGTGATTTTACCCCTAATATGGTTTTACGAAAAATTCCCAAGATGCTTCCAGAACAATTCTAAAAATTTCAAAAAAATTTCTTACACCTTTTACATATTCAATTTTATAAATTAAGCCACAATTGAATTATTTAGATAAATAATCAAATTAATCACTTAATTAATTCAAAATCATGCAATACAAATCCCTAATTACCAATTGAGAGTCCACTACTATAAAACAACTCTAGAACAATTGTAGGTCACTAAAGAGTTGATCAACTCTAGAATGGAAATTTTATGCCCTACATAATAATTATGTCTAATTAGTCTAATTAAGTTAAACATGTATTTTTAGGCTAATCAATTTGGTTCTATATCATTCCATACACATCAAAGAAGCATTAAGTAATGCCAGATATCTTATAACTAACTTGGAACAAATCATAAATAATTTACAACACAAATGATAATAATAATTACCTCAATTCGTTTATAGACCTTTGTTTAAGTTCATAAGTAATCCATCCATACTTCCAATTTGATGCTTGAATTAACCATATTAAAAACCATAATTTGTTTCTTGAAACCTTTTCAAGCTCTCTCTAAATTAAACCAAAAACCCATTTTATTTTCTCTTTGGCTGACTGAAATTTCACTTATATATAGGATGAGATTTTTTATCATTTTATAATATTTGTGACTCTCTAATATTTTTGTCATTCTATAATATTTGTGATTCTCCAAGATTTTAAAATATTAATTCTAATTAATAAAAAGTTAATTCTAATTAATAAAATAACTGTGTCGAAATTAAAATGTGTATCTAGTAAAATTATATATCAAATATAAATACACATTAGATACATAAATGTCCCAGATTGTGTAACATTATGATAATCAAATCATTCATAATTAATTACCCTAGTGTTCTACACGTATGTTTTATTAGTGAGACTCTCTAAGTTTAGGTGTATCCGTCATGGAAACCATTTCCAAGTGCATAATTTGCCAACTCTCAAATTACGATGACGACAAATAGCCTTGCTAGATCATACAAGTCAAAGTCATCATATACATAAAGTCCCTAGTATAAATTTTAGAGTAAGGACAATAAGGATTTTTCCACGCCTGGTGAAACAAATTGTGAGGAACTTTGCTCATCTTGAAATTCACACTTAGAAAACTCAAGACTATAACATGACTTATTGTTGGAGGCTATTTTAAAGATATAATAGCGAATAGAATGGAAGGGAGCTAAGAAAAGGTCTTGCAGACCTTAAAGAGGATTGAACAACACATTGTCTGAGCATACTTCTAACTCAATGAGTGAGAGGAATAAAAGACATGATGCAATTTCTAGGCAAGTTAGGTAGAAGGAAATTAGGGGCAATCTTCTGAAGGATCGTACGAAGCACATGGCTTACCTCGTTCTTATGTTCCAAATCTTCACCCTCTTTCTCCTCCAGTGAAAAATGATATCAACTTGAGAGAAGAAGTTAGAGGATTTATCATGATTCCTCCTACCAATGGCCGTCGATTTGACATTGGCAAGCCTATCACTCCTCAACAATTCTTTAGGGCCACGAATCCAAACTACCATTCTTTAAATTATGAAAAGATAGCACATACATGAATGGGCTTAAGGGCAATCCTCTAAAATCAATAGAGGAAATCCTTCATCGATGCACAATCATCAACATATGGATGCAAAAATAATAAGAGGAGTTGTACAAGAACTAAAGGGACCAGGACTAAGGAAAAATAGTCGTCCCAAACTTCATAAGCCATATCGAGTCATTGTTCAGAGAGAATCTATATCCCATAGATATATGATTCTTGATTTTTCTTTATTTTTTTTGGAGAGAATGGCAAATCCTCATTGAAGTATATTAGTAGATTCACCATCCAGGGTGGGAAACTAGAAAATTATGATAATTTCCCTAATTTTTAAGTTCAAATTTTGTTCCTAATTCTTTGTTAGGAACAACTTTTACCTAGTATACAACTCTTCCCAGGAATTCAGTGTTTACTTGGCATGAAATATAAAGGCAGTTTCTTACCCAATTCTTCCAAGCCGAACTGGATGTATGCATAGCATATGGCATGAAATAGAAAGGTAGTTTCCCACCCAATTCTTTCGAGTCGAACTGGAAGTGTGCATAGCATAATTGTCTCGAGTGACACAGAGAAGTGGGGAGGTGATAATTCTTTTTGTTGCACATGTTAAGAAGTTATGGAAGAAGTGCAAGATTTCTTTACTGGAAACTAAATTTGTGAAGATGGCACAAAGCGACCTAGATATAAAGTTGAGGAAGAAATTCCAATGGATGAAATTCAAAGATTTTTATAAATTAGCCGCTAAAGTGCCTGATTATGAAGAAACACTATGAGAGGAAAAGCATTGGCAGAAATTAGCAATAGGAACTTATTGTCAAGAAGTGGATGCTCAGGAAATAGCAGTGGCAGATCTCAATAGTTCAGGATCATATGTTTGTCCTCTCCTAATTAAGAAAACTTAAGACATTGAAGGAAAAAATAAATTCCAGTACCTTCTCACAATTTTCCAATGATGTTTCTAAAACTAAGGAGTTTTTTAAGTTCCACTTGAAAGAAAAATTCATCACTTTACCTTATGAACATAAAATATCTTCCAGGGAAGAACTTAAAGAAAAGTAACTGTAAGTATCATAACTCTTACAATCATTCAACTAATTTCTATTAGGAATTTAAAAATTATGCAGGACTGAATCAACAGAGGAATACTAAAGTTTCCTAAGAAGAAGGGAACCATGATGGTTAATGAAGACTCTTTTTCCTCTAATGGCTAATGTTAATATTGCAACTTTTGACTTGCAAGATATGTTGAATGCAAGGAGAGACAGAGATGAAATACTGCAAAAATCCATCCAGAGAGGGTAATCCACAAAGTTTGGGTTCCGAAGAAGTATTTAATGCAAAAAAATGATGTAGAATAAGGCTCTAAGAAGAACAAAAAACCAAGACTGGACAACCTATAAGAATTCAATCAGCCCTTACCTTTCTTTACAGATGATTAGCCGAGATTTGTGGGTCCTTCAATGGTCAAGCCAAATAATCAATGGCATAAGCTAGAAGGAGGAAACAAAGATGAAAGACTGCAAAAATTTATCCAAGAAGAGTAATCAAAATTTACCGAATGACAGCAATAGAAAGAATAAATAATTATAACAATGTGACGCATAATTTATAATGGTTCACCTGGTCAATTATACCTAACAGGCTACATCAACTATGGTTACTGAGTTTCATTATAGTTGAATAAAAAGAGGAAAAACCCTCAATAACAAGAGCATAGAAGTGTTTAACTCACACCCACTTATAAGGATTACAAGAAAAAAAATAAAGAAACGCACAAGAAAAATTCTACAGAATTTTTTTTCTCATTTTTATTTTCTCTTTCTTTTAATCACTCTCACACACTTTTCTTGCACACACACAATCTCACCCCAATTCTTTCAAATCATGCTTCATATTTTCTTTATCTCTAATGAAGAAACTCATAAATTTTTGGGATGCCTTAAGCTCTCACCAATGGAGGTATTTATGGGCACGATTTTGTACTACTCCAACCAATTGTATTTAATGCCAACACAATTGTATTTAATGCCAACTAATTATATTTAATATAAATATTTAATGCCAACCAGTTGTATTATTACTTACTAAAAAGATTTGTTGAAATCTTTTTCCATGTGAGCAAAGAATTGACTCCATAATGACTTATCAATAATCTCCCACTTGGAGACATTAACCACCATGTCGCAAAAAACTATCTTTCGCGCTTCAAAGCATAGAAACTCATTAGTAACCACCATCTCCATGTTTCTCGTTTCGGAGATGAGCTGAAGCTGTATAAAGCTTCAGTTTACCAAGTGATACAACGTTGGTGAACATAAAAACGAACGTATGAAATGGTACCGCAAATGAATATGCTTGGTTCTTGAATGGAATGCAGGATTCTTTACTAAATGAATAGTGCTCTGACTGTCAATGTACATAATACCATTAACTTGCACTTTATCTAACTTTTTTAAGAAATCATTTAACCATACCATCTTTTTTCGGTCTTTGTAATAGCCACATATTACGCTTCTGTTGTTGAAAGAGCAATTATCTTCTATAACTTAGAAGCCCATCTCACATCAGTATTACCCACAGTAAATACAAACCTATGGTCCTTTTGCTTGTATCTCTATCACTACCCAAGTCCGCATCCACATAACCTTGCAGATCCACACTACTACCGTCAAAACATAAGGTAATATTAGTAGTGCCTCGAAGATACCTTAAAATCCTTCCCAATATTATTTGCCAGGATTGCTCATATATCGGCTCACAACTCCTATTGCATGAACAATGTCGGGTATAATGTATACCATGACATACATATGACTCCAAATAGCTAAAGCATAAGGCACATTCTTCATATATTCCATCTCCTGCACATTTTTAGGTGAAAGCAGTTTGGACAACTTAAAATGAGCCGCCAAATGTGTGTTAACTGGTTTAGCATCTTGCATGTTGAATCTCTTCAACACCTTCTTGACATACTCCTCTTGTGATAGTTTCAAAATACCTCACTCGTTGTCCCTAGTTATCCTCATTCCACGGATTTGCTTGGCTTCACATAAATCTTTCGTAGAGAACTTGTTTGACAATTGTTTCTTTAATTGGTTAATCTCATGTAAATCTTCCCCAACAGCCAATATATCGTATACATAAAGTAATAAAATGATATAGGAATTTTCAAACCTCTTGTAGTAACAACAGTGGTCAGCATGACATCTAATATAGTCATTTTCACACATGAAAGAATCAAACTTCTTGTACCACTGTCTTGGGGCTTGCTTCAGACCATAAAGACTTCTTTTTTGTTTGCATACCAAGTCCTCCTTGTTGTGTGCTTTAAACATACGGGCTGCTTCATATAAATGTCCTCCTCCAAGTCCTCATGGAGGAAAACAGTCTTGATGTCTAGCTGCTCCAAATATAGATTCTCAGCCTCCACGCATTAAGCATAAAACGAATTGTGGTGAGTTTCACAATCAGTGAAAATATTTCTATATAGTCTATGCCTTCATTTTATTGACAATCTTTTACCATCAGTCTTTCCTTGTACTTCTTGCTACCATCTTCTTCATCTTTGATTCTGTAAACCCATTTTTTATGCAGTGTATTTTTACCCTTAGGTATCACCAAACTCCATTTTTGATTGGTTATGAAAGAATCCATTTCGTCTTGCATAGCAGACTCCCACTTGACAGATTCTTCATGATTTAATATCTCATCATAACACTCAAATTCACCACAATAAGTCAATAATAAATATTTCAAGGATGGTGAGTACCTCTGTGGACACATGCATAAAGATAGGGCGACGCTGTCCGGGCTCGCGGCCCGTTGGGAGTACGGAGTAGCCTGCGAGGGACTAAACTGGAGAATAAAGAAGTCACCACCCAGTGTGAACTGGGAAATGATTTAAGGCCGCACTCACCCCTCGCAAGGGAAGACCTCAAACCGTTGGGTTCGGAATGATCCCTTACTTATGCAAGTTGTAATGAATAGGTTTACACAATAATATAACCAAGTCTTATGCAGCACATGCAAGATAATTCAAATAAACATATGAATTGGCATACCCATAAACATTAATAGAAACAATAGAAGCATATTACATTAAAGAGTACAAGATGCGGAAATGAAAATAATAAATAATCAAAGGCGGAAAAGCGTCAATGAATAAATAGCAAATGAAAAGAGGTTAATCAGGCTTATGCGAGTATTTCCCGAGTGGTACGTGGAGTTGTATCTCAAGTACAGACCGCACTACCGTACATTCGGATTGGGCTACGAAATTTACGTCTGGGTTTCCATCCGATATACCGTAAGGGATAATACACACAATCATTAACATAATGTAAACGGACATGACAGTAAACAAAACATAAAAAAAAAAAACAAAGGCAGAACATTAAAATGACAATAAAAGTGAATAAATAAATAAAAAGATAAATAACGCTGAATATAAATACGAAATAAAATAACGATGGAATAAAAATAAATAACACTGAATATAAATGCGAAATAAAATAATGATGAAATAAATAATGACATAAAATACAAATAATAAAATAACGATGAATTTAAAAGGATAAGCAACGAAATAAATACGAAATAAGAATAGTGTGACCAATGAATTTGGCCGTTTTTAATGTAGGACTTCGCATACCCGGTTGGACGTATTTCACGTCCAACCAAGCATGCCGCGTCCAGAACGATAAAATAAAATATAGTAAAGGGAGCCCTCAGGTCTTACCTTTTAAGTCGCTTATCAGGAGTGCGTTGGGACGTCACCGGAAGGGTTAATGCTTCACTGTTTTTTCTGGTTTACCGGTTCAACACTTTTGTTTAGTGTTTCGCTGTTTTGGGTGCTTGTTTTCTTCATTTTTGCTGCTGTTTTCAGGTTGTTTTTGGACTGGTTGTGTGTGGTTTTTTGTGTTGGTCTCTAAGACATTCCAAGATCAATATAAGCAATGAAATAATGTGAATACAAAAGTAAAGTATGATGGAATCATACTTACAAAGAGAAGATTTAGGATGCGTCAAATACAAAATTGTTCCAAGTCCTCAGCCAAGCTCCACTTTTGGGGATGAGATCCAAGCTCCAAGCTTTTGAGTTGATTCCAAGCTTTTGGGATGGTTTCCCTATCACCTTGGTTGATTCCTTTGGTGTGCTAGCACTTAGAAAATATGCAACAAATTTTCTATCTTCTCCTTGCAACTCTCGGCAATTGAGAGAAAAAAGAGGGATAGTGTTTTTTCTTGATGAAAACCGTGAGGGAGAGAGAGTGAATGAGTGAATGAATTGTGTTAATTGATTTCAAAAATCAAAATGAAAGATATACCAAACATTTGGTAAAAGTCTTTCAATCATTACACACAAATGTGTTTTACAAGTCATCATCATGTCTTCACCAAAACCCATCACCAAAAAGTAATTAAAGTGACATGTGATGTGACATGTGGGCCCCACTTGATTCAAAATCCAAGTGGGCCCGCAACACATCCTGGGCTCGGGTTCGCTAATTCTGAATTAACGAATTATCCGTTGTGACGTAATTAAATCAAATTTAATTAAATAATTATGCCAAGCAAAATTATTATTCACGTCGCTCGTGAATTAATTCTAAATTAATTCATTTGCCCGAATTAAAATCCAATTTTAATTCCGCGTCGAAATCTAATTTCGTTTAATATATCGAATATATTATTTTATCGATTAATTCCAAATTAATCGTTCTCTCTCTTCAAATAGTATTTTATCATAGATAAAATCTCTCTGTAATTAATCCCAGATTAATTATGTTCGAATCATACGTCATCGGTGAATCTTTGGGAAGCGACCCAAGAGATCCCCGGATATGTTGGCAGTAAATTCGGTTGTCGGACTATCCGAAAACGTACGTACCTCGTACTACATTTTTACCGATTTACGAGACATGGTTGGCTTTTAGCAAAGCATCGTGCCTACCCAATTCTCCAGAACTATTCTTAATGGAATATATAATCTTTGTCAGACGTAGTATTGCGTATTGCGATCCAGTATCTGATGTAACATTCAAGGTCTGAGGCTGGAATAGTGTCTGCCCCGTACGAAGCATATATCGGATTACAAGCAACTAGTCTCTTTAATCGGATAATCATGACCATGTCATATTATCCCGATGGTTGCAACCATTTAGAGAACCAGTTATGTATCCATGCGTGATCATCATCTCAATATGACTGAAATGATACTTCCATCTTGACATCACACCCAATACACTACGATTCTCAATAAAACCAGAAGAGGCGTACACAGAACCTATTAAAGTCCTGGATGACCAAAACCAAAACGTATTGATTGTCGCAAGTACTAGTGATGCAAGTCTCAGGTTAAGACCAAATACACCTACCCTGATGCGGATTACCACAGACACATAGTCATACTACCAATGGGATTCCGTGGGGTCTATCCAGAGTGAAGCTGTTTCCATACCATCGGCAAACACAACCTCATATCACACTTACATAAGTATCCAATACTTAAATATATGAGAACTATGCCGTTACGCTTCCATAACACGCACAAGTGCAATACTAGTCTATTCCGTATTATCGATGTCCAGTCTTGATAATACTACGTCTAGGGATATTTAATGATTAAACCTTTATGGATTGATACTGTCTCATATCTTATAATCTGGAACTAATCATAAGGACTTTTATCATTTATATATTTAAGTATACAAAATGATAAAATGCAATTTCCATTGCTACATAATTAATTTGTACAAAAACCACAATTTCTTTTACAAATAGTGACGCTATGGGTCATAATTGTCTAACAATCTCCCACTTGGCCTATAGCCAGTCACTCAAGCATCTAATACCTGAACTATGTACATGTCGCTCAAACTTTTGCTGAGGAATAGCTTTCGTCAGCGGATCTGTAATATTGTCCTCTGATGCGACCTTCTCGATCTTCACATCACCACGATGTATGATCTCAAGAATCAGATGAAACGTCGAAGAACATACTTGGATGGTTGATGAGACCGCGGTTCCTTAGCCTACGCTATAGCCCCGTTATTATCACAATACAATGGAACGGGCTCAGCTGCTAACAGAACTGCTCCTAATCCAATTAGGAATTTACGGATCCAAACTGCCTCCTTTCCTGCTTCAGTTGCAGCAATATACTCTACTTCTGTTGTTGAATCGGCAACAGTCTCTTGCTTGGAAGATTTCCAGCTTACTGCTCTGTTATTCAAACAAAATATGTAACCGGATTGCGATTTACAGTCGTCTTTATCGGTTTGGAAACTTGCATCGGTATACACAGTTACCTCATGTTCTCCATCTCCATAGATTAAGAAAGCATCCTTTGTTCGTCTAAGATACTTAAGGATATTCTTAACCGCCATCCAGTGACCATCACCTGAATCGGCCTGATAACGACTACACATGCTCAAAGCATACGAAACATCAGGTCGCGTACATATCATGGCATACATGATCGATCCGACTGCCGAGGCGAACGTTATCCGACTCATGTTGTCTCTCTCATCTGGAGTTTTAGAACACATGTCCTTAGATAGAGTGATGCCACGTGACACTGGCAACAGTTCCCTCTTGTACTGATCCATGTTGAATCTCTTCAACACTTTTTCAATGTACGAGCTATGGGAGAGTCCAAGCAGCTTTCTAGATCTATCCCGGTAAATCTTTATTCCTAGAATAAAGGCTGCTTCTCCCAGATCCTTCATGGAGAATTTTAATGAAAGCCAAGCTTTCACCGATGTTAAAATGGGAATGTCATTGCCAATAAGCAATACATCATCAACGTAAAGGACAATGAATGTCAGTGCACTCCCACTAAGATTCATATATACACAAGGATCATCCTTGTTTTGCATGAAATCATATTCTTTTATGATCTCATCAAAACGTGGGTTCCAAGAACGCGATGCTTGCTTCAATCCATAAATGGATCGATTTAACTTACAAACCTTGTTTGCAAGTCTTAGTACGATAAAACTGTCAGGATGTTGCATATAAACATCCTCCAAAAGGTTTCCGTTAAGGAAAGCAGTTTGACGTCCATCTGCCATATCTCGTAATCGAAATATGCAGCAATAGCAAGCATTATCCGAATGGATTTAATCATGGCAATTGGTTAAAAAGTTTCGTCGTAATCGATACCATGTCGTTGACGATACCCTTTCGCTACAAGCCTAGCTTTGTACGTTTGTACATTGCCATCCATGTCAGTCTTCTTCTTGAAGACCCATTTGCAACCAATAGGCTTTACGCCTTCTGGTGCATCAACCAGTGTCCAAACTTGGTTGGTGTACATGGAATCCATTTCGGAATTCATGGCATCTTGCCACAAACCGGAGTCGATACCTTGTATCGCTTCCTCATACGTAGTCGGCTCATCTTCCTCAATAAGATTAATATCCACATGAGGTGAGATCAGAAACCCATACCTCTCAGGTTGTTTTCTGACTCTCTCCGACCTACGCGGTCCTTGTGTATTCGAAGATTATGGTGCAGTCTCATCCCTGATGGACTGTTCATGTTCCGTTAAGGATTCTGTGCCAGGAACAGTATCACTCCGATTTTCATCGAGTTCTTCTTTCCTCCCACTAATCACTGCATTTAGGAATTCCTTCTCAAGGAAAACCGTATGTAGAGCAACAAATACTTTGTTCTCTTGTGGGTGATAGAAGTAATATCATTTGGTTTCCCTAGGATATCCTACAAAAAGGCATTTATCCGATTTGGGTTCAAGTTTGGTACCTTCCAAATGTTTGACGTATGCCCAACAACCCCAAATCTTCAGGAATGAGAAACCCGATTTCTTTCCTGTCCATATTTTATACGGAGTCTGTTGAACAGACTTTGACGGAACCATATTCAAAATAAGTATTGCATTGTTCAATGCATATCCCTAGAAGGAAATAGGTAGATATGTGCGACTCATCATAGACCTTACCATGTCTAACAAAGTTTGGTTTCTTCGTTCGGACACACCGTTTAATTGCGGTGTTCTGGGAGGAGTCCACTGTGAAAGAATTGTTGGGTTTCTATTAAGTCCCAGGATCGATTTCAAGCAAGAAATTATGTGCGAATACAACAAAGAAGCATGGCAGAATCATACTTACATTGATCGGTTATGCGATGCGTCGAACATAAAAACTTTTCTCCTCCAAGGAAGCTCTCGGCAGTGGGCTATTTTTGTTGTCTAACATTTTCGGTCATCCCTCCATTGATGCTCCAAGCTCCAAGCTTTTCAAATAGTGATTCCATGCTCACAAGTTGGTTTCCCTATCACCTTCGGATGACCCTTCATGTGCTAGCATTTGAAAGATTTGCCACAAATCTTCCATTTCCTTCTTGCTAACTCTCGGCCTTGCCCAAAATTAAGAAAAAAAATGGCCCTTGGTCGAAACTTAAGGAGAAGAGAGAAAGAGAGATGTGTTTTTGTTTTCTTAAAACAATAATGAAAAATCAATTACCAAAAATTTGGTATATGACTTTCAAAAATTCAAACCAAATTTGGAGCCAAAATTTCATTAAATGCCTCACAACCACTTCTTTCATGAATAATGACTGCATGTCAATCACTAAAAGTGACAAGACATACATCACTTGAATGACGTGCGATGTGATGTGACGCGTGATGTGACTTGTGGGCCGTACTTGAATTCGAAATGCGAGTGGGCCCGCAAACACTCCCGGGCTCGGGTTCACTAATTCTAAATTAACGAATTTTCCGTTGCGACGAAATTAAATAATTATGCCTAGCAAAATTACTATTTATGTCACTGACGAATTAATTCTAAATTAACTTGTTCGCCCGAATTAAAATCTAATTTTAATTCCGCGTCAAAATCCAATTTCGTATAATATATCGAATATATTATTTTATCGATTAATTCCAAATTAGTCGTTCTCTCTCTTTAATCAATATTTTATCCCAGATAAAATATCTCCGCAATTAATCCCAGATTAATTTTCTCTCTCTACATTAATTAATCCCAAATTAATAAAGTGCGAGTCAAACGTCATCGGTGAATCTTCGGGAAGCGACCCATGAGATCCCCGGATATGTTGGCAGTAAATCCGGTCGTCGGACTATCCGAACACTTATGTACCTAGTACTACGTTTTTACCAATTTACAAGACATGGTTGGCTTCTAACAAATCACCGTGCCTACCCAATTCTCCAGAAATATTTTTACTGGAATATGTGATCTATATCAGGCGTAGTATACGTAGTATTGCGTATTACGATCCAGCATCGGATGTTACGTGCTAGTCCTGGGGCTGGAAATGTGTCTTGTTGGAGTTTCTAGGCCCCAAAGATCGAATACAAAGCAAGAAAACACATGTAAATACATACGAGGAGTTGCGGAATACTCACATCGATCGGTTGAGCGACGAGCCAACGAACAAAACTTGAATTTCTGCCTCCAATAGCTCACGGCAGTGAACTTACTGCAGTCCTCCAAATTCGGCCATGGGTGAGCTCCAAGCTTCGTCAAATGATTCCCGGCTCATGGGTGGACTTCCCTATCACCTTCGCATGTCTCTCGGAGTGCTAGCTCTCAATAAATTTGCCACAAATTTCCCACACTTGCTCACGGTTTTTAGGCAAAAACCAGTGAATAAATTTTAAGCCCCTTGGGCGTGTAGAGCGGAGAGAAAAGAGAGGATAGATGATAATGTATTTTGTGTATTTGTTTTCTAAAAACTTATACAAAAAATTTGAAAATCAAATACCAAATATTAAAATATTTGTATATGTCTTTCAAAGATCACAATTGAGTGTTAAACACTCATCCATCAACTACCCACATCACACTTCCATCAATCAGTGAATAGTGACTGGCGTCAATCACTCAAAGTGAAAGACATCCCTCACTTCATTGACGAATGATGTGATGCTAGATGCGACTAGCGATTTGACTTGCGTGCCGCACTCGAATTCGAAATGCGAATGCGCTCGCAAACAATCCCGGGCTCGGGTTCGCTAATTCTAAATTAACGAATTTTCCGTTGCGACGTAATTAAATAATTATGCCTAGCAAAATTACTATTTATGTCGCTGACGAACTAATCTAAATTAACTCGTTCGCCCGAATTAAAAGCTAATTTTAATTCTGCGTCGAATTCCAATTTCGTATAATATATCGAATATATTATTTTATCGATTAATTTCAAATTAATTGTTCTCTATCTTTAATCAATATTTTATCCCAGATAAAATATCTCTGCAATTAATCCCAGATTATTTTCTCTCTCTACATTAATTAATCCCAGATTAATAAAGTGCGAGTCATACGTCATCGGTGAATCTTCGGGAAGCAACCAATGAGATCCCCGGATATGTTGGCATTAAATTCGGTCGTCGGACTATCCGAACACGTAAGTACCTAATACTACGTTTGTACCGATTTAAAAGACAAGGTTGGCTTCTAGCAAAGTGTCATGCCTACCCAATTCTCCAGGAAATATCCTTACAGGAATAAAGGATCTATATCAGGTGTAGTATACGTTGTATTGCGTATTTCGATCCAGTATCGGATGATCACATGCAAGGCCTGGGGCTGGTACAGTGTCAGCCCCGTACGAAGCATATATCGGATTACAAGCAACTAGTCTCTTTATTATCGGATAATCATGACCAAGTCATATTATCCCGACGGTTGCAACCTTTTTAGAGAACCAGTTCTGTATCCCAACGCGATCATCATCTCCATATGACTGGAGTGACACTTCCGTCTTGACATCACACCCAACAGCACTACGATTCTCGATATACTCAGAAGAGGCGTACACAGAAACCGATTAAAGCCTGGACGACCAAAACCAAAGTATATTGATTGTCGCAAGTATTAGCGGTGCAAGTCTCAGTTAAGACCAAATACACCTACCCTGATTTCGGACTTCCATAGAACATAGTCATACTACCAATGGAATCCGAGGGTTCTATCCAGAGCAAAGATGTTTCCCATACATCGGAACACTAACCTTATTACACTTGCATGAGTATTGATGAGCAGAAAATATATCAATATTTACCGCCCCTTTTAGTTAATATTTTGTTTAGTTTCTCGGGTTTGATGAACGTTTTGATGTGTTTTAGTTTATTTAGCAGATAAAATAATATTGGGACTTAATGAAATCATTTAGGACGAAATATGGGTCAAATAAGGGCAATTATTGGACTTGATATTTTAATTTTGGAGATGGAAACTTGAAAGGGCGTTTTGACGAAGTGCAGTTTTGGAAATTCCAGTTTTTACGCATCTGTCGTATTTTGGGCATAACGTTTTACTCAGATATCGGATTGAGCTGATTCAAGTTCAGATTAAGGAAGACTCAAAGATCTACAACTTTGAAAGACAAAATAATTTCGAATTCGAAGATTTCATGCCCGAAATTGATGAACCATCCAGAAGTGTGTAGTGTGTAATTATTAAAGTCACTTTCAATCATTTTCAAAGCAAAAAATAAATTAATAAATAAATAATAAAAATTTATCAAATCATCACCAAACATGATAAGAGATTAGTGGAGTAATTAATAATGGATTTGGTGGAGCAATTAGTGGAGTAATTAGTGGAGTAATTAATAATTGATTTGGTGGATGATTTGATGGAGGCAAAATTTTGCCTATAAATACCAAGCCATTTCATTTGTAAAATTCATACTTTCTTCTAAGGAATTCCTTAAGAATACTAAGAAGATTGTATCTTGTTTGTTTATTTATAGCTTTCAGTAATTAATTTTCGTTTTCGCACTTTCTTTCTTTACTTTTCAGTTTTTACTTTCCGCAATTTACTTTTACGCACAGTACTTTTCTTTATTTAATTTTCAGTTTTTACTTTTCAGTAATGAGGAGGTAACTCCCCTTTGCTGGGGTAAAAGGTAAAACTTTTATTACTAATATTTAGATTAATCTCCCTTAATTATAATATATAAACTAGTTAAAAACCTGACTTAACGAGGATACCGCCATATTGGTCGGTTGGTAATTATTTAAATTGGTTTTAACCTGACTAAACTGGATACCGCCTGATTGGTCGGTTGGTAATTAATTATTAATTTGACTTAATATGGATACCGCCTATATGGCTGGTTGGTAATTATCATGCAAGTTAATATATTATATTAAGGGAGATATCTAAAATAGAAGTAATAAAAGTGGATCCTTTTACCTCAGCATTTTCTTTTAGTAATTTTACTTTATTTACTTTTCAGCAATTTACTTTTCAGCAATTTACTTTCAGCATTTACTTTTCAGTATTTATTTTAGTATTTTACTTTATGTCTTTTATTTTATTAAGTTTTTACTACCTGTAAATATGTGTCGTAACTAAGCCAGTTATCTGGGGTTGTGATGAAATCCAATATCACCGGTTTATAAGGGGTTAAATTTAAGTTTGGGTAATATAAAGGTTTATTTATTGAGTCTTAATCCTAATGCTTTTTATTAACTGGCCATTAATAAAATTGAACTGGTAAATCTAAAATGAACTAGACATAGGGATTTTAGGTTTAAGACCTTAGACTTAATAGCCCACGATCTTCTTGAGGATAGATAACCCTTTAATAGATTTCCTTACAGGATAGGAATATACCTGTCGGGCGGGGGTAGCCATAATTGGAACTTAAACTTAATGAATCCAGATAATTTGGTTGACATAGACATATGGTTCAATTGGGTTAAACTGGGTATTTGTGTCTGACCATCGACAGAGGCTTACACATAATTTAGTGTTCCAGGTTAATAAATCAATATATTACCCAACTTTAAGATAACCACTTCATCTTTAAAATGATATTGGAAGAAATCACAACCCTAGATAGTTTTTAATATTAAATTTTCTTAAAATCTACTTTCGAACAATGTTATTTACTTATTTTTTAAATTTAGAATCGTCACCATTTCAAATCAATCAAACAACCTGTTAGATACTAGTAATCATTTGACCTCATAAAATTAATAGATTAGATATTAAGTCCTCATGGGATCGATATTTTTATACTACTTGAACGATACGTACGCTTGCGTTATACTTGTGTGTTTACGCCGGTCAAGTTTTTGGCGCCGTTGCCGGGGACTTATTTATCTTTTACTATTAGTTTAGGGGTTAGATACGTTACTTGTATCTAATTTCTTTTTACTTATTGTTTTTGTTTTCTTGTGTTTCTGGTTCTCAGAAACTTCATGAGACGAACCAGAAGCTTTGAACTCCGACCGCTTGAACCAGAAATTGAAAGAACCATCAGACAGTTGAGAAGGGAAAGGCCAGAAGGCATTGAAGCTTTAGTCAACATGGAACCTGAACCTTTGAACGTTGCACCACCAATTCCCATTCGAGACAGAACCATTCCGGTGGTTGACAGACTCATTTCCTGTATTGTACTTCCTCTCTTACCAGAAAATGCGTGTGACATCAAAACATGCATTCAGATGATTCAGAAGTCAGTTCAGTTCGGGGGGAATGCAACTGAAGATCCTAATTCCCACATCAGCAACTTCCTGGAAGTTTGCGGCACTTTTAACTACAACAGAGCATCAGAAGAAGCAATGAGACTGCGAGTTTTTCCATATTCCCTGAAGGACAGAGCTAAAGCTTGGCTACATTCCACTACCAGCAGGTTCTATCACAACTTGGAACACTTAGCCACCAAATTTCTTGCAAAGTACTTTCCACCAGCCAGAACCGGAAAATGAGGAATGACATCACTGAAGGGGTTATTTAGGGGGTGAATCCCGGTAACGCAGCGGAAGCGGTGAAAATTCGATTTTCAGATTTCAAAACTTTTT
>SKCR01031418.1:0-67080 GCA_019454045.1 Zanthoxylum bungeanum | reverse complement strand
TATTGCTTCTCCACAGCCGAGAGAGATGAGGGTGTTGGCTAGGTTTGGGGCAGTGAATGAGGGAGAGAGGCCGAGTGTATGATGTGATGAAATGAGGGAGGAGTCGTCCAGCTGAGTGAGAGAGAGGCTAAGGGTTTATATTTATTGTTTCTTAAGTGAGAGAGAGAGAGAGACGTATGGGTGCTTATGGGGTGCATGGAGGGTGCATGGTAGTTTTCATTTTATTGTTTGTTGTTTGGGTGGGAGGCATGGGTGAGGTGCACAATGATGGTTTGATCTTTTTTGTTTGTGAGGAATTGTTTTGAGTGATTCACGTGAGGCATAGGGTTGTTGTTTTGGGTTTTTGTTTGTTTCCCTGTTTGTTGCTTTTTTTGTGTTTGTTTTGTTTCGTGAATGGGGAGAGGGTGAGTGAGGGCGCGCTACAAGAATTAGACCATTTAGCGTCGAATTGTTTCGACGCCATAAGTGACGATTTCGACGCAAATTATATTTAGCGTCGAAAAAATTAGACGCAAAAAATGGACGATAAAATGTCGACGAAAACCACTTTTAGCGTCGAAATAATTAAATGCGACGCTAAAAAACAGTATTCTGCGTCCAATTTATTTCGACGCTAAAGTAAAATTTTCGACGCTATATTTTATATTTGGCGACGAAATATATCGACGCAAAAATTCAAACTTTAGCGTCGAAACTTTTCGACGCTAAAGTATATAAAAAAGTATTATATGTAAGCTTATAGCGACCATGTTTTTTACTATTAGCGTCTATATTTGTCGACGCTAAAAGTCACCTTAGCGTCGAAACTAGCTTATAGCGACCATGTTTTTTACTATTAGCGTCGATATTTGTCGACGCTAAAAGTCACCTTTAGCGTCGAAACTAGTCGACGCTAACATATATTTAAAAAAAATATATTTACGCTTACAGCGGCCATTTTGTATACTATTAGCGTCGAAATATTCGACGCTAAAAGTAAATAACTTATTTTTTTAAAAATTAGTAATTTACTTATTTTTTGGTCTAAAATATTTAATTTAGTTGAAAAAAAATGTAATTAATGACGAAATATTATATTGAAATTTGTTTTAGAAAAAAGAAATATTATATTAAATCTATTTGTTCAAAATGTTTATACAAAACTAAATATAAATTAATTGCTACTGTGATGGGGGGACGCTCGAGCCCGATGCACCATGACTCATTGAGGCCTCGAACATCTGACGGAAAGCCAGCAGTTGCTGTTCCAACTGCTCCATCTTCTTCTCGTGGTCCATCATCTTCTTCTCGTGGTCCACCGTGACCTGTTGTAGCTTCTCCTTAGTCTGCTGCAGCTCGTCTTTGGTGGTGACTAACTCGTCTCGAAGAGAGACATTGTCCGAATTACCATTATTGCGTGCAGATGACGTTGGCTTCTTACGAGTGCCAAGACCAACGTTGTAAGCTGTCTGATTCTTGAAAACCAATTGCGACAGCTGCTCATCTGGTATGGGGTCGGTCCCTGTCTCCTGAGTTTGATGTTGGAGTTCCATCATTTCGTTCTGTTTCAAAAAATAAGTTAATATTAGAATTTGAGAAAAAAATTTAACATATATAATATTAATTATTTTATTTTAAAACTGAAACTTACATAGCAGCGTTCGGCTTCTTCATTTATCCATTTATTCTTGTCATTGTAATGCGTCACACGGAAAAAATCTGGAAATGATTGCACCTCACATGTGCTACTCTGTTATAAACATAAAATAAATTCAATATTATTCCAGATAGTAAAAACAATTAACTGTTAAATTTTACGTTAGGATATATTTACCTCAGAATGTTCGGCACGATGTTGGATAAATGGCTTCGAACCTCCACGGTGGTTAAAACGCAAGTGACTTCGATTTTCCGCATTTGCGTGACATTTATCCTGTATTCACGAACACTGTAAGTACCGAAACAAAGACAATTATAAATTTCCGTTTATTTCAAAATTTACCTCGTGTTTTTTGCTCGACCAAAGCTCACATAAAAATGTCCAGTCTTGTTCCTCTATAAAATCAGGTTTGTGTTGTGGAGCATTTGAAGGTCCATGTTCGTCGAATATTGGTTTCAAGACTTTTGTTCTATAATCTTTATAACTTTTCCCCATGTGGTAGTCAATATATTGTTGGACATTCACTTGGGTCAGATCGAAGTCGAACCATTCCTACATGAAAATTCGAGTAACTCTAAGTATAAAATAAAAATGTTAAATAACAAACAATATCGAAAACTTACAAGTAGCGAACGGAATAGCTGGTTCAGTTTCGTCTCCCCACGGTATCTTCTCTCCAAGATACGTAGTTTTGGGGAGCTTCATATCGAGCTGTAGCTCCTATGGCTGTATTAAACGCTGAATTATGTTGTCCGACTTGAGTGTGTCCATCATCTGATATCTCTATCCGGATACGACCGTGAGCCTTAACGTACTTAGCCAACCCCAGGCCACGGGTGCGTCCTCGACCCTTCACTGTACTGGACTCACCTGTGCTAGCAGAGAAATCACCAGGGCCAGTTGCCCTTGCTGATGTAGATGGAGTCGCGGTAGCCCGTTTGCGATTGCCCGGTGCCATCTGCAAAAACCCGTCGCATTAGCGTCATCAAATTCCAAAATTCTTATACATATACATACATATCCATACAAGTCAATACAACTTAACAAAAGCGCTTATAACATCGAATGCTCACTTTCGTTTTCAAATTCATTCATTCATTTCACATATGCATTGCATTGATTATCCATATAATCTACGAGTTCCATCATACACGTACATACACACAGTCACACAATCAATGGGATACATATAACCAACCACGAAGCACACAATCACACGACTTCTCATGCACACGTTCGTATGGCGTTCTCTAACGCGTTCGAACGGACCAATTCCAGTGAGCTCACGTTCGTGTGGCGTTCTCAAACGCGTTCGAACGGACCAATTCCAGTGAGCAAGCGTTCGTATTGCGTTCTCTAACGCGTTCGAACGGACCAATTCCAGTGAGTTCACGTTCGTATGTCGTTCTTTAACGCGTTCGAACGTAAAGTGGGTGTTCGAACATATTAAAGAACGACATACGAACGTGAACTCACTGGAATTGGTCCGTTCGAACGCGGTCGAGAACGCCATACGAACGCTTGCTCACTGGAATTGGTCCGTTCGAACGCGTTTGAGAACGCCACACGAACGTGAGCTCACTGGAATTCAAACTTATCAAACAGTTATAATTAACCAAAGAGGGCACAAAAACAAACTTAACATTATATAAATATTAACCAAAGATGATGATGATTTTGAAGACGAACAGCAGCATTTGCTGCTGTTCTTGGGCAAGAACAGCAGCAAATGCTGCTGTTCTTGCCCAGAATCATCATCATCATCATCATCATCAATTTCATCAAAAAATAATTCATCAATTTCATCAAAAAATAATTCATCAATTTCATCAATAATATCATCAAACTCATCCTCAAATTCATCAAATTCATCCTCATAAACAATTTTAAATCAACAAAGGAGACTTACCTGTTGATTTCCTTCGTTCGTCACTGTTGGAGAATGAGAAATGAGTTTTGCTTCTGAGCCGAGGAAGAAGAGAAGCATGGTTTTAGGGATTTAAAGGACATTTAGCGTCGAAATAATTGACTTTTAGCGTCGCAGTACTTCGACGCTAATTGTTAGGCGGGTTATTGAAAAATTAGGGTTTTTTTTTCCGGGAAATTTAATTTTTAATTAGCGTCGACATACTATATTCGACGCTAAAGTAGAGACATATAGCGTCGAAATACTGTATTCGACGCGAAATTAAAGACATATAGCGTCGACATAAATTGGCGACGCTAAATGTAAGACATATAGCGTCGAATATAGTATTTCGACGCTACATAAAAATTAAATTTCCCGGAAAAAAACCCTAATTTTTCAATAACCCGCCTAACAATTAGCGTCGAAGTAATTGACATTTAGCGTCGAAGTAATCGACGCTAAATGTCCTTAACATCCCTGCAACCAGTGCTTCTCTTCTTCCTCGGCTCAGAAACAAAAACTCATTCATTACATAGTTATCTTCTAAAGAGTAATTAAAATCAACAACCATACATTAATCCATAAAATTATTCATCCATCACAAAATACTGTAACTTCATAATTAATCACTATTATCGTCGGTATTTGAGGATTCGTGACTGGAATCGAAGTCATCTTCAGTGTCAAATTGTTCTTCACTTGCTACTTCAACGCTCACTTCAGAATGAGGAATTAGCTCAACGTCTGTACTAGATCGAGTTAATGTTATATTTTCAGGAACGTTGACAGTTGGTCCAACAAATATCTGTTCAGGAACTTCAAAATTGCCGGAGACTTCTTGTGTTTCATCTGATATGTCAACTCTATCTTTCTCCTGCGTGTCCCAAATGGCCCTATGTTGTAACTTTTCTACCACCATCCATCCAGTTCCTAACTTAGGATCAGGTATATATATCACTGAACGTGCTTGCGTACAAAAATGTATGGATCATTCTTGTACCAACAACGTTGAACATTAATTGACGTGAGATGATTACTAACTTGAATTCTCCTCTTTCTGGCATTAGTGTCAAACCACTTACATTGGAATAGCACAGTATGTCGTCTGGGTCGATATATGAACTCAATGACCGATTGCAATACGCCGTAGAAGTCAATTACATCTGAGCCGTGTTCTCCTTGGACTACAATTCCAGAATTTTGAGTCACATGATTAACATCTCGCTGTTCGGTATGAAATCTAACTCCGTTGACAATACATCCACTGTACTCATACGCCTGCATTTGAGGCCCATAAGCCAAAGAAACCAACGATGATTGCGAGTCCAATTGACCATTTTCCACTTGATTAATAATCTGACAATGAAATATATGTGTTAATATAACAAACTGAAATGTCTAATGTTAGGATCAAAATAAATATAAAATATTATAACTTACAGTTGTCTCAAACCATTTAGGAAATTCTTTTTTGGGGTTTCATCAACATTATGGTCACCAGCAATTTGTAGCATTGTTAGATGTTGCCTACAATAAATATATTATCACGGTTAATGTATGGAAAAAATTCAGTAATGATGCACCAGAAAAACTTACGTTAAATACGGTTGCACTTCATCACAATTACTCAATATAAACCAATGCGCACGTTGAACTTCCTGACGGGTTAGTAATTTGACACCTACTGCCCCAAATGGTCTGTAATTTTGACGGAACACTGTGATCTCTTGGCTATTACTTGCATCTCCATCATAGTTTCGTGGCCGACGATTGAAATGAGTTTCAATATTCTGCATGTACATCGAACAAAATGTTATTGCTTCATTTATTATAACAGCTTCAGCTATTGAACCTTCAGGTCGTGCCTTGTTTTTGACATATTGTTTGTAATCTCCCAAAGCTCTGCAGATATGACAACAAGTTTGCATTAACATTACACTAAATTTATGCAAATAAAAACGGTTACAAATTTTCTTATATCAAAACTGTTATATATATATATATATAGTACCTCTCAATGGGATACATCCATCTGTAATGGACAGGACCTCCCTTTCTAGCTTCATCCGGTAAATGCACAGCCAGATGTACCATGACATCAAAGAAAGCGGGTGGCAAAATTCGCTCCAGCTTGCATAGGATTATCACGATTCCTCGCTCAAGGTCGTCAATAACAGATGTGCTTAATGTCCTCTGACACAATTGTTTAAAGAAGCCACATAGATCAAGTACGGCGTCGCATACATTCGGGGGGAGATAAGGTCGAATGCCAACAGGAAGGAGAATCTCGAGCAGCACATGACAATCGTGACTCTTTAATCCCGTTATTGTATCATCTCTGACCCAACGCCCAATATTGGATGCATAATTATCAGGGAATTTAACCATTTTCAGCCAATCACAGAATGATTTTCTCTCCGATTGATTGAGCACATAACTAGCAGGAGGCTTAATAAAACCTCGAGAGGAGTCTTGTAAATGCAATTCACTGCGAATTCTAAGATCTTGTAGGTCCAATCTAGCATTTACAGTGTCTTTTGTCTTACCCGGAATATTGAATAGTGTACCCACTAAACTCTCACAAATATTTTTCTCTATATGCATTACATCCAAATTATGTCGCAAACTCAGAGTCCCCCAATATTCTAACTCAAAGAAAATACTTTTTCCTGTCCAATTCAACTCTTCAGGTAACCGTTTTCGATTTTTATATCTCTATTATTAGGATGTTTACCTGGTGTGCTGTCTTTGAGCTGTTGATGTTGGCAAAGTATGTCAAATGCAGACAATCGACTGGGCTTACTCTGAGGTTCATGTTGCCCGTTAAATAATTTACTCCTCCGCCAAGGATGACTCGACTCAAGAAATCTCATGTGCCCCGTGTATCCGATTTTATTCCGTAATCGTTGCGAAGGTGTATGATCCGCACAAACTGGACATGCCATGTATCCCTTAGTGCTCCATCCAGATAATGAACCATAGGCTGGAAAATCATTAATGGTCCATAATAATGCGGCATGCATCTGAAAATACTGCTCTGAAGCTGCATCATAGGTATGCACACCCACATTCCATAATGTTTGTAACTCCTCGATCAATGGTCTCAGGTAAATATTTATATCTTTACCAGGTGAACGTGGACCAGGGATAAGCAATGACATAAACATGAACGGATCCTTCATACATTTCCATGGAGGTAAGTTATATGGAATGACAATAACGGGCCAGATGCTATAAGAGTTGTACATATTCCCAAATGGGTTAAAACCATCAGAGGCAAGACCTAACCTGACATTACGGGGGTCCTCAGCGAAACGGGGGTACATGTCATCAAATTCCTTCCATTCGGTTCCGTCCGCAGGATGTCTAAGTATGCCCTCCGCACCGATCCTCTCTTTCATGATGCCACATCATATCAGTCGCTGTGTGTCGTGACATGAACAATCTCTGCAGCCTGGGCGTTAAAGGGAAATATCGCAATATCTTTTGAGGCACTTTCTTCCCCATACCACGGACTTTGTACCGACTTTCACCACACATCGGACAATGTTCAAGTGATTCATACTCGGCACGAAATAATACACAATCAAACTTACAAGCATGAATGGATTCATACCCCATTCCCAGATCACGCAACATTTTCTTTGCCTCGTAGTACGACTTAGGCAATTCGCTTCCAACCGGTAACATTTGGGCCAGTAACTCTAACATCATATCGATACTTTGTTGGTCATTCTGTTGATCACTTTAATGTGTAATAATTTCACAACGAAATTCAAGATCGACATTCCAGCACCTTCGAATGGAATTTTTTTTGCCTCATCAAGTAGCTCACTAAATAAGTTTTGATCATTTCCACTTAACACTGGCATGTCGCCACTAACACTATGACCAAGTTGTGGACCTTGTAAGTCATGCAAAATATCGGCGATATCATCGTTTGCAGGTTGATTGTAACTACTGCTCCCTTCGCCGACATCAAAAAACCGTGACTGAGAATGATACTGCTCACCGTGATAAATCCACGTACGGTAAGTGGGTGATATTCCTGGCATGTATAAATGATTATGAACTTCATCTAACCGCTTCCTTTTCCTATTCAAACAATTGCACATGGACAACGAACACGACCTTCTGCATCAATGTGTTGCTTTGCGACTTCCATAAACTCAGACACTCCATTACGATATTCAACACTCAATCTATCCAGAGAGCTCATCCAATTTCTATCCATTTCAGCAGAATACCTAAATATAATAATATAATTATTAGATATCATTTTACATTGGAATCAACATTACTAATTCAGTAATACTTAATTTAAGCATATATATATATATATATATATATATATATATATATATTTGGTTGATAAATTAATTAAATAGTTTACAGAAAAATTCTATTTTGTTAATTAATATACTTACTCTACATATATGAATCATAAATCACTAACAAACAGCATATAAAAACATAAAACAACATATATAATCATATTAAAATTGAAAATAATAAAGAAATATGAAAGAAGATTTACCTTTTCGGAAATTGATTACAATTTTATTGAAATTTTTAGGAGAGATGTGAGGCTGTAGAGGAGAAATTCTGGATTTCAGAGGATTTTTACGAAGAGAATGAAGAAAAAACAGAGGGGGAGAAGGGGTGGGCGACCTTCTGTATTTTAATAATCTATTTTAGCGTCGAATACTAAATTCGACGCTAATTGTTGCCGTTTTTAGCGTCGAAACGGTTTTTGCGACGCTAAATGTTCCATTTTTAGCGTCGAAACCGTTTTTTCGACGCTAATATAAAACATTAGCGTCGGATTTAATTTAGACGCGAAAGAATCAAGGATCTGTCGGTGGAAGCCTCATAACTATTTAGCGTCGAATATTTGTTCGACGCTAAAAGTATTATTTTTGGCGTCGAATATTCAAAATCGACGCTAATTGTATACGTTTTTAGCGTCGCAACAGTTTTGTCGACGCTAAATATCAAAAATATAGCGTCGAAGTAAATTTAGACGCGAAAAATCAAGGACCTGTCGGTGGAAGCTTCATAACTCTTTAGCGTCGAAACTAATTTTCGACGCTAAAAGTACAATTTTTAGCGTCGATTATTCACATTCGACTCTAATTGTTGCCGTTTTTAGCGTCGAATTTAATTTAGACGCGAAAGAGTCAAGGATTTGCCGTGGGAAACTTCATACACCTTTAGCGACGATATATGTTCGACGCTAAAAATATTTATGGCGTCGACCATGTGTTTCGACGCTAAAAGTGTAATATCTGGCACCAAAATTATTGCAATAATATAATTATTCAGCGTCGAATATTTGTCGACGCTAAAGTTCTGTTTTTAGCGTCGAATATAGTTTCGACGCCAAAACATTAATATTCTGCGTCGAAGTTTTTTTCCGTCGCTAAAAATATGACATATAGCGTCGAAACTAATATTCGACGCTAAAAGTTAGTTTTGGCGTCGCATAATGTTTCGACGCTAAATATTTGGACGCTAAAAGCCATAATTCTTGTAGTGGCGTGAGTTATGGATGGTGGTTAGGGTTTTTGTGTTTTTATGAATGGAATGTTTTTTTGTTGGTTAGTGTTTGGGAATTGTTTAATGATGATTGGTGGCTTTGTATGGGTGTAGTGTTTTATTGAGAGAGAGCGAGGCCGAGAATTTGTTTAGATTTAGGCCGGAATAATTTAAAAAAAGAGACCGAACGAGCAAACCCGAAGCTAAACGAACGAACCAAATCCAACGAGGTATCAATTTCTGACCCTTCCCTTCCGACGTCTGTTTCCCGCTTCGCAACTCCGCACTTAAAGTAGTGCCTCCGTTCGAGGCTCATCATCGAGACCTACATGCAAAAATACAGTGCCTACATTCGCCCCCACTTTGATGGGACTTGTGCAGTATGTGACAATGACAATTCTATCAAAGTTATGCAATGCATTTTACTTACCTGGCTCGCCAGCTGCCACCTGACTATCCTGCTGTTTTGAACTGAGTTGATCTGGTTGTGCCATTTTCGGCATGCTAAACCCCATTTCCGAGGCGTTGCTGAAGTGATGATTGTCCATTTGCGAACCGAGCTCCATTTTCGGAGTGCCATTTTTGGCATGCTAAACCCCATTTTTGAAGTGTCGCTGATGTGATGATGGCCCATTTTCGGACCAGGCTCCCTTTCGGAGTGCCATTTTCGGCATGCTAAACCCCATTTTCGAAGTGTCACTGATGTGATGATGGCCATTTTCGGACCATGCTCCATTTTCAGAGTGCCGTTTTCGGTGAGAGGTGATAATGGTCCATTTCTGAACCATGCTCCATTTTCGAGTGCCATTTTCGGCGAGTGATAGTAGTCCATTTTCGAACCATGCTCCATTTTTGGAGTGCCATTTTCGGCGTGTGATAGTAGTCCATTTTCGAACCATGCTTCATTTTCGGAGTGCCATTTTCGGCGTAACTGATATTGATGTGGATGTGGGCCTCGCCCCCAGACTGATACTGATGTGGGCCTCGCCCCCAGACTGATACTGATGCTGATGGTTCATTTCATCATATTGTACTACTACTCTCATGAGATAATCCTGATGGCTAAGCATATTTTCGTCCTCAACGAATGCTTCGCTTCGAAACGTGAGAACCTTCAAAGTACTTGATATACTCAACTCTGATCATCTGAATAGGTGATCTGAACTAGACTCCTAGTGTGTGTGTGCCAAGGCTCTTTCACAGCTTATTCCTTAAGTAAGCCAACTCGATGATTTCGTTCCGGAGAATCGGATCGGTGGGTCTAACCAACCTAGATGCCTTGATCACACTCGGTGATTACTTCGCTGTACTCAACATGATATGGTCTTCTTCTTTTCTCTCTTGTCTCTTTCATTTTGAACTTTTTCTTTTTTCTCTTTTCTTTCTTTGACACGCCTACCCTTTAAGGTAGCATTTCTCCTCATGGTGGTCCTAATACTCGCCCATGGGTAGCTTCACGCTTATCGATTATAGGCGGTCTATTTTCCCTTTCTTTTCATTGCAGAGACTTTTTCTTTATTTCTGACCATATCATATATCGTACCATCACTACAAGAAAAAAGGCCTTTACTGACACTAAGGTTAGTGACACTAGGCTAAAAGTGTCAGAAACGACGTGTAAATAGGCCTATTTCCGTGTTTTTTTCACTTAAATATCAATAATTACTGACACTATGGTATCAGCGATTTAGTGTCAGTAATTACTATTACAATAGTATCAGTAAGAAATAAAAAAAAAAACGCGTAGTCGTCTGGAGTCGAACCAACACTCGCGGAAGTGACGTTTTTCGCATATATTACTGACACTAGAGTATCAGTAAATTTAGTGTCAGTAATTAATGATACCTTAGTATCAGTAAAAAAATTAAAAAAAAAATTATTTCCTTAAGTCTGTTGGGACTCGAAATTGTAACCATTGATATAAATTTTTTTTTATTGTAAGGCTTTACCACTAGGCCAAATCGTGACTTTTGTTCCTTAAACCGCGGTTTATAAATATATATGTATTTGTCGGGTCAAAACCTGAACCGTAGTTACCAAATCAATCTTAGTAATTTAGGGTTCCTCTCATTCCCACCTTTTTTTTCATCGCGCAGCCTTTGTTTCCCCCTTCTTTACTCTCAAATATGAATCTCTCATTTTAGTGAAGAGAAAAGAAAAACAGCTTTAGAGAGATCAGAAAGTGATTTGGTGAGGATTACGTTTACACGGACAGAAGAAAGAATCAAAATTGTACGGACTTTTTAACTTTCTGGGTTCGAGTCAGATCTGCAGATTCTGCTTTTGAACAGAGAGGCATGATGCAGCAGTAGAGCTTTTGAATCAATGAGGAGAGGATACTCGCTGTGAATGATAAATGATAATAATGGATGCTGAAACGGCGTCGTCGGAGGATGAACGTCTGCCAGGTCCAGAGGAGGAGGTACTGATACTACTGGAAAGCATCGGATTCTCGCCGAACTGAAGCGTGTCGAGCAAGAATCAAGTTTCTTGGAGGTTGGTTTTTTTTTCTACTTTTTTTTTCTTTTTTGCTTATTAATTGCTGAAAAAAAAACAAATTAAATTTATGATTTTGTTGCACTCGGTACTAGGGATTTGAGGCTAAAAAATGCCTTTTTGGGTTCACATTTTTTTGCTTGAAGTTGCTATTTTAGACTTTTTAATTGTCTCTGTTGATATTTTCAGTCTATGTTATGGATTAAAATTGATGACTTTGTGAAGTTTTGGAAGTAAAAAAAGATTAGCGGGTTTTAAGTACAATCATAGCCAGTTAAGCGAGGAGGCTGGCGCATAAGTTTTCTAATTGCTTGATGAGCCTTGTACTTTGAACAGAGAAGATCCAGAGTATCTCCTCTGTGTTTTAGTGCTTACAAGTAAAAAGTAGTTTGTGGGATAAGGCCATGGTAGGATATCGGACTTGTTTCGAGCTGATTTGAGTGTGGTGTTTTTTGCATTTGCTTATGATTTCGTTTTTTGTTTGATGCCATGATTGCATTCCTGACTGACTTCATGACTTGCCAGAATATGCTAAACTTTCGGATTAGGTTTGAGTGAAAAATAATTCTTTATTTCCTTGGAGGGCAGAATACTGTCGCCGGTAAGTGCCAGATCAACTCATCAAAGGGTAGAAAATAACTACTAGGAGCTCAAAAGTTGTAACTACATTTTCTAAATCATTGATGGTCTAGTTTCATTTACTTGCCCTAAATTATAAGTAGATTTCTAACAAAAGAAGTTTCACAGGATCATTGTTTAAAGCACGCTTCAAAAAGTTATAATACCACCAAGTGCTCGGGCAGTCCTCAAAGTGGAAAGGTACACAAAATTTTATGATTTTCTATATTAAGTTAGTGCATCTTATGGAGGTAATTGAAGGGCTTGTACAGTTCTTTAGTGATTTCCTATGTGTGATGCCTATTTTGATAGTTTATGTGTTGAGTTTAATGTTATGTATTGTTATGCTTCGGCTTATCTTTGACTTAGCATGCCGGTTTTTGGGTGATTGTTTCCCTTTTGTTTCTATCTAGTACGTTACTGGGATTGTGCATGGCCACATGGCATTCAAACTTATAAACTGAAAAAAAAAACCAAAACTTATGAATCTAAGCACTAAAGATATAATAAACTGTTTGCTCATTGTTTTAACCTAATGTATTCAAGCCAATGTTCTTCGTTATTTTACTCTAATGTATGTTTCTTTAAACCTTGAAACTATTATGAAAATTTTATAAACTACATCGACAAGGTACATATTATGAACAGGTTAGGTACGTAAAATGGACAAAAAATGGATATATTGTGATAGACTTTCCAGTGAATATCGTGTTGGAGTTGATGATTCTTGGAGATATGAATCATATCTTTTAGCTTAGAATTTTTCCCCAGATTTTTTACTTCAGTGAAAGCAATATGAATCATATCTTTTATTTCAGTTTTATGCCCTGATGGGTTTAATTTGGTGGGTTAATTTGTTTTATTTGTGAGTTTTGCTAGTGGGTAAGATTGCTTTGAGACTTGAAAGTTAAAACAATCATGATGTAAAATATTCTATTAACAGTGTCTCGATGTTCTCTATGTCAGACATGAACTTGGAGATAGTTTTTTACCTGATGAAGTTTTGCCATGTTCTGATTGATACTTGTTGAAACCTTTGGGGGATATGGCACCTGTCATCTGATGTGCTTTGAGGTGCAGCATGAATGCTATGGAAGCAGTATTTGATATATTGAGATCTAACATGTTTATCTCATCTATTTTTGTGGGTAAAACTTCACCAAAGTCTGTGAAGTGCGGTATGAAAGATACAACTTGTTATTATGGATACCATTTGGTTTTTTATATGCATGCTCTTAGGTTGTTGGTATGGTTATTGTCAATAAGTGCTTTATGTGACAAAAATTAGATTAGGGTTATATTTTGTATTTTTATTTGGATGTATTTAATGTTTTTATTTATGAAGATATCGATTTTTTTTGGAAGTCCATCTAATTCTTACATTTGGTTTATAATTTCAGATTTTGTGCCAGATATCATATTGTTGGGGGATTGTTGCAGGCTTCTCAACAAGTATCATGAATTTTGGTGGGGGCATGACATTTTGATGGGACTTTAAGAGTAGTTTTTGAAATATATATATGTTAATTTAAAGATTGTCTATGGAGTTTTTGTATTCATCATGTGATACTGTTGAATTGATTAATACGATTAATCTATTATATTGCGAATTTTATATAAATGTATTTTTTAGTTTTTTATTTCATTGAGTTGGTATATATATATATATATATATATTATGATTAATTTAATTACAAAAAAATAAGAAATATAATTGTGAAATATACGATTTTTAAATTTTAAAAGATATTGACGGATATTGATACTATAGTAACAATAATTACTACTGACACTAAAAATCAAATTATGCGATATACTGATACTGCAGTAACAAAATTTGACTGACACTATAGTATCACTAAATACTGATGATATAGTGTCAATAATTTACTGACACTAAAATAGTGTGAGAGATTACTGATACCATAGTGTCAATAATTTTCTGATACTACAGTATTAACGTTTACTGACACTAAGAATCACTGACACTAGAAACTAGTGTCAGTGATTTCTGGCTGCGGCAACACTGACACATTTATATAGTGTCAGTAAAACCCTTTACTGACACTAATTTAGTATCAGTAAAAGCCTTTTTTCTTGTAGTGCATAAGTAAACCAAGGTGGGCATCCAAGCAAACGGTCATTCACTGATCCACCATCTTTTCAACTAATCACCTCACCAGCCACTCAGGCTTCTACTGCTGAGATCCCGTAATCAAGTGCTCATGAGTTTAGCCGAGATCCATCCATTCAGAGTTCCGGACGAGAGCACGTCTCGCACTTCTCATTTCTAAGGTTTCTCTCTACAGCAAACAGTGTCATCACCAGACATATGCTTGACCATCAAAGACTTTATTTTTGTTTTTTTGACACGCCTACCCTTTAAGGTAGCATTTCTCCTCATGGTGGTCCTAATACTCGCCCATGGGTAGCTTCACGCTTATCGATTATAGGCGGTCTATTTTTCCCTTTCTTTTCATTGCAGAGACTTTTTCTTTATTTCTGACCATATCATATATCGTACCATAAGTAAACCAAGGTGGACATCCAGGAAAACGGTCATTCTCTGATCCACCATCTCTTCAACTAATCACCTCACCAGCCACTCAGGCTTCTACTGATGAATTCTGTAATCAAGTGCTAATGAGATTAGCTGAGATCCATCCATTCAGAGTACCGGACGAGAGCACGTCTCACACTTCTCGTTTCTAAGGTTTCTCCCTACAGCAAATAGTGTCATCACCAGATATATGCTTGACCATCAAAGACTTCTCTCTTTTTTTTCACTCCAGTGGAATTCTTCTTTTCAACCGCTGACAATGTGGGCTTCGCCCCCTGGGCTTTATTATCGAAAACTGTTGATACTATTTTTTTGCTCTCAGCTTGCTTGTATTTTGCCGCTATTCATTCTTTTCTTCAAGACCTGCGAACACAAAAAAAAACAGAATAAAAATGTGTGCATGTGATGTGTACGTATGCATGTGTGGAGGTACTCCATGTTCCTGATGGGTTAGACCCTCATTGTGTTCCCTGACGCCATGTGCCTACGCATGTTCATGATCGTCCCTGGGTCTGCTTATAGTTTCCTCCTGCCGGTTCTTTTCTGGTGACTGTTCGGTTCTCTTTTGTTTGAAACCTGCAAACACAGAACAAACAAAACATAAAAAAGAATGCAAGTATGTTACGTGTATACATGTATGCATGGATGAATTCCATATCCCGTTGGGTTAGGTCTTCTGTCAGGTCTTCCAGAGACTGCCAGGTCTTCATTTCCTCAGGCAAAGTAAGCGAAATGCACGTCTTTATTATCATTAAGAAAAGGTTCGAACAAGTAGACAAAATCAATGTCTTTATTGAAAATGCAGGATCAAATAAACTAGGAGGAACAACTTCATCATTCGTAGCATTTCCTTCTTCCTTGACCTATGGTTCTCCACTGCTGTCATCCCCTATCATGAAAGAAACTGGGTGGTTGAGAGTTTGGAGGACAAAGCTTTCGGGCAAGCCGGAGTTGATCATGTAGGTGGGTGGTGGAACGGAGTGGTAGTTGGGTAGAGGGTTTCTGTGTGTGTTGGGTTGTTCTTTTTCAGGGTCGGGTATTATGTGGGTGTCAATGAGGTCTTGGATCTCATGCCTAAGGCGGGGCTAGTTGTCAGTTTCGTGACCCTTTTGCTGATGGAAGTAACAGTATAAGTTCAAGTCAAGGTAGTGTGGCACATGGTTTGGAAGTGGTTTAGGTTCTAAGGGTTTCAGGAGTCCTTGCATCTTCAGCTTTTCAAACACCACTGACAAAGGTCTACCGAGATTGGAGAATCGTCTGCTTCTGATAGGGGCAATCTCAGAAAGAGTGGGCCTGGTCCTTGAAGGTTCCCCGATGGTCTTTCCATTTTGGTTGTAAAACTTTCTGTTATTGGCTATACGGGGTACGGTCAAACTGGCCACAGCATTAGTCAGAGCTTGCATCATCTCAATAATTTCGGTTGCTTTGGTCCCCAATTGATCCAGGCGGGATCCCTCGTTGACTGACTCACTCATGTTGGCTGATGGTCTTCTGACAAGTCTTCATTCTTCCCCAACCCAACGGGTATCTATGATGGCTTTCAGACACAAGGGTTAACATGATGTGTATGCATGAAGTGCATGAGATGTGTGCGATGTATGGAATATATAAGCCCATAAAAATTTTATATTAGTTGGACTATTATCATTTTAAAGTGTTCAATCATAATATCGTTGGGTGCAAACTTGTCCCAGTTGAAAAGGCCCAACAAGTTTATACTTTTGCGATAACATGGCTAAACAACTTCAAATGATAAGAGGCCCAAATACAAAATGGCACATCGATATTTTAGAAACTTTTGGCCCAATGGTCAAAGGAAACGAACTCGTCCCAGTTTAAATGGCCCAACAAGTTCATGTCTCTTGACAAGAAGTGCAACTAAATCCAAATGACAATGGTCCCAAACACAAACATAAAGGGATAATTCTTATTGGTCGTACAACTATGGTTCGCATGTAGGTTTAAAAGAATGTAAACAAAGGCTCCCGCTGATGAAGGTTTGCCCACAACTAGGACTCCTCACTCAAGGGTTCAAGTGACCAAGTGAGCGCACCCTTTTTATACCTTACGGTACGTGCCAACGAGTTATGGTGCGTGACTGACTGTCAAATGGATTTACTGTTATAGATTCCCCAGAGGGAGGGTGGAGCGAACTCTCTTAAAAACCCAAGCCTCTTAGGCTCTTATCGCCTTGGTGACAGGAATAAACAATAAGTCCTCCAAATTAGTCTGTCATAATGAGCTACGGGTAATGATTATCTAGATGCATTCGCACCTTTTCCTTATAGAAATGTAGTGAATGAAGAAAGACATTAAACCATCACATAGCTTTAATAACGCCTTTGATTAAACTCCCTAAACCCACAGTAGACATGGTTAATTTAAAGCACAAATCACAAACATTACAAGACATTATTTCGGGGCCGATTCTCTATCCCCAGTGGAGTCGCCAGACTATAGGACACATAAATCGGCGACTAGTTCCAGGCTCGCGGCCCGTCGGGAGTACGGAGTAGCCCGCGGGGGACTAAACCGGAGAATAAAATGGAGTCGCCACCCGGTGTGAACCGGAAAATGATTTAAGGCCGCACTCACCCCTCGCAAGGGAAGACCTCAAACCGTTGGGTTCGGAATGGTCCCTTACTTATGCCACTTGTAATGAAAGGATTTGTGCAATAATTTAACTAAGTCTACGCAACACATATGCTCAAGAGTAACCTAAATCTAGTTCGTATTTATAAAGATAAATCCTATGTCTAAGTTTGCATGCTTTAAAAGTAAGACATCACAACGGCAAACATACGATATCACACAATAATCTCATAAGCATGTTGAATTATCAAACACGAAAAATAAATAACAACCTAAATGTAAACATAAATTAAATTCCTAATGCGAAAGAAAGTAACTAAATCATGCATAAAGAAATAATATACTAACAACTAAATCATGCTTAGAAATAGATAACATACTAACGACTAATCATGCTAAAAAACAAGATTGGACGAAACGAAATAGGTGTGTCTCTCAAGTGGTACGTGGGATTGTATCCCGAGTGCAAACCGCAATACCGTCCATTCAGATTCGGCTACGGAATTTACGTCCGGGTTTCCATCCGATATACCGCAAGAGAAAACACATATTTCGTTCACCCAGAAATCACATCATTCACCAATTCACAATACTCATGCGAAATAAAGTAATAAAATAACTAAAAATAAATGATAATAAATAAAAGGGTGCCCTCAGGTCTAACCTCTTTAGTCGTCTCTCGAGAGTGCGTTTCACGGTGCTGGAAGGGTTATCGTTTCCACTATTTTCACTGGTCCGTTGTTTCTACAGTTTTGTCCGTTTTCACTCGCGGTTTCCGCTCGCTGTTTTCTCAGTTTTTACTTCAATTTTCTGTCCATTTTTGGGCCGGTTTTGGGACAACTTTTGGGAATTTTACTGTCTTGATTTTGGCTACTTTGGTCGATGTTTTAAGGTGTGTTTGAACTGGTTTTGGGGACTGTTTTGGTGCGGTTTCTTGGGTCAGTTTTCGGGGCTGGTTTGTGGTACCTTATGGGTGCAATTTGAGGCTAATGAGTGGCTGTTTGTACGTGTGCATGAGGGAGCTTTGAACTCTTAGTGGAGAGGCAGATTGCGTGAGGGTTATGGCGTGCATGAAGGGGAGTTAAGGGCAGTTAACGTGGCTGTGTTCAGTGGGGTGAGGGACAGTTGTCGTGGTGCATTCAGTGGGTGAGATGCATGGCTTATAGGGTTGTATTGTGCGTGGATTGAATGTAGCTTGTTACGTGTGCATGGGAGAGCTTTATGTGGTGGCTTGTTACGTGTGCATGGGGGAGCTTTGAAGGCTTAGTGGAGAGGCAGATTGCGTGAGGGTTATGGCGTGCATGAAGGGGAGTTAAGGGCAGTTGACGTGGCTGTGTTCAGTGGGGTGAGAGACAGTTGTCGTAGGGAGTATATGCGTGAAGGGGCTGTTAAAGGTGGTCAGTGGCTTGGTTTGAAGGCTACGTGAGTTGTGTCTGAAGGAGGGCTGATGTGTTGTTGCGTGAGTTGAGGGCTCGGTGAAGGGCTGATACTGTTATAGTTTCTACTGTTTGCGTCTGGTTTTAGGGTTTATGAGGGTTGCTTTGTGTGAGAGTGAGGGCTGTGAACTGGAGAAGGGAGAGACACGAGGGTTACTAGGGTATCTAGGCTTGTGTTTGTTGTTTGTTACGTGAAGGAGGGCTGTTTTGCATGTATTCAGCGTGAAGAATGGAGACATAATTACGTGAGAGAGAGAGTGTGTGAGTGCTACGTGCTGGGCGAAAAAGGTTTAAGGCTAAAGGGTTTTGGTGAGGGAGCTGAGGGAGGTCAGTGAGTGAGGCGTGAGTTGAGGGGCAGTGCGTGAAAGGGGCAGTCAATTTTATTGGATGGGCAGTGGAGTTTAAGGGCTGGCAATGAGAGAGAGGTGAGGTGAGGGTTTATTTAGGGTGTTTATTGCTTCTCTACAACCGAGAGAGATGAGGGTGTTGGCTAGGTTTGGGGCACTGAATGAGGGAGAGAGGCCGAGTGTATGATGTTGATGAAATGAAGGGGGAGTCGTCCAGCCGAGTGAGAGAGAGGCTAAGGGTTTATATTTATTGTTTCTTAAAGTGAGAGAGAGAGAGAGACGTATGGGTGCTTATGGGTCTGCATGGAGGGTGCATGGGTAGTTTTCATTTTATGTTTGTGTTTGGGCGTGAGGCATGGGTGAGGTGCATGAGTGGTTTGATCATTTTTGTTTTGAGATGATTCACGTGAGGCATAGGGTGTTGTTTGGGTTTTTGTTGCTTTGTGTTTGTTTGCTTTGTTTGTGTTTGTTTGTTTCGTGAATGGGGAAAGGGTGAGTGAGGGCATGAGTTATGGATGGTGGTTAGGGTTTTTGTGTTTTTATGAAGATATTGTTTTGTTGGTTAGTGTTTGGGATTGTTTAATGATTATTGGTGGCTTTGTATGGGTGTAGTGGTTTATTGAGAGAGAGGCGAGGCCGAGAATTTGTTTAAGATTTAGGCCGGGAATAAATTTAAAACAGAGACCGAACGAGCAAACCTGAAGCTAAACGAACGAACCAAATCCAACTCGGTATCAATTTTTGACCCTTCCCTTCCGACGTCTGTTTCCTGCGACTGTCGCAACTTAAAAGGTGGTGCCTCCGTTCGAGGCTCATCATCGGGACTTACATGCAAAAATGCAGTGCCTACAATATTCAAACTATCACAATTAAATTATTTAAAGTTCATTAGCCACAATTAATTAGTCAATTAATATTTCCAAAACATCAAATTACATAATTAATCATGCTTATTATCATCAAAACATGTCCAACAATTTGGGGGTTTTTATGTCCGATTTCGATTTTAATCCAATTAAATCACAAATCAACATTGCCCAAGTCTTTCAATTCATCCAATGATCCAAAACCAAAAAATCACCATAACATTTAGGGCATACCACCATTCAGCCAAGCCAAACTTTTTGGGAAAAATTGATCCAATTCAATTTTCATCAAATTGATCATGCATAACACTATGTTATCATCATTCAAGCATACTCAACAATCAATTTCATTAAATCATCTGCAAATCATTTTACCCAAATTTTACCCTAAATCAATTTCATGCTTAATCAAGGCTCTTGATACCATTGTTGGGTTTTCTAGGTCTTCCCAAGATCGAATTAAGGTATGAAACATGTGAATATATCAAAGTTAAAGTTGTGGAATACTCACTTTGATCGGATTTTGGATTCGAAGAACAACAAAAATTTCCTTGAAGCTTTCGGCCATGCCTCCAATTTGTGTTCCTTGTGTTTCGGTCAACCTCCATGGAAATTATCTTCAAGCTCCAAGCTTTGTGAATGGATTCCATGCTCAAGAGTTGGTTTCCTTATCACCTTTGTGTGACCCCTTGGATGTACTAGCATAATTGAAAAATTTGTCACAAATCTTTCCTATGCTTCTAGTAAAATTACTATTCACGTCGCTAGAGAATTAATTCTAAATTAACTCGTTCGCCCGAATTAAAATCCAATTTTAATTCCTCGTCGAAATCTAATTTCGTTTAATATATCGAATATATTATTTTATCGATTAATTCCAAATTATCGTTCTCTCTCTTTAAATAATATTTTATCCCATATAAAATATCTCCGTAATTAATTCTAGATTAATTTTCTCTCTCTAATAATTAATCCTGGATTAATTATGTGTGAGTCATACGTCATCGGTGAATCTTCGGGAAGAAACCCATGAGATCCCCGGATATGTTGGCAGTAAATCTGGTCGTCGAACTATCCGAATACGTACGAACTAGTACTAGTACTCGTTTTTACCGATTTACAAGACATGGTTGGCTTCTAGAAAAGCATCGTGCCTACCCAATCTCCAGAAATATTCTTAAAGGAATATGTAATCTATATCAGTCGTAGTATACGTAGTATTGCGTATTGCGATCCAGTATCAGATGTCACATGCTAGGCCTGGGGCTGGAATTGGGTCTGCCCCGTACGAAGCACATATCGGATCTCTGGTAACTAGTCTCTATAATCGGATAAGCATGACCTAGTCATATTATCCCGATAGCTGCAGCATATAAGAGCACCAGTTCTGTATCCTACGTGATCATCATTTCCACTATGACTGGAGTGATACTTCCATCTTGACATCACACCCAATACACTACGATTCTCAATATACCCAGAAGAGGCATACACAGAACTTGTTAAAGCCCCGGACGACCAAAACCAAAGTATATTGATTGTCGCAAGTATTAGCGATCCAAGTCTCTTGTTAAGACCAAATACACCTACCCTGATTCAGACTTCCATAGACACACAGTCATACTACCAATGGAATTCCGAGGGGTCTATCCAGAGCGAAGCTGTTTTCGTACCATCGGAAAACACAACCTCCTATTACACTTGCATAAGTATCCAATACTTAAATATATAAGAACTATGTCGTTATGCTCCCATAACACGCACAAGTGCAATACTAGTCTATTCCGCATTATCGATGTCCAATCTCGATAATACTCAGACTAGGGATGTTTTAATGATTAAACCTTGATGGATTAATATTGTCTCATATCTTATCAATCCGGAACTAATAATATGGACTTTTATCATTTATATATCCCGGTAATCTAATTACAAATGATAAAAGAGCAATTTCCTTTGTCACATAGTTAATTTGTACAACAACACTATGTTCTGTACAAATAGTGATGCTTTGGGTCATAATTGTCCAACACAAATTTCTTGCAAAGTACTTTCCACCAGCCAGAACTGGAAAGCTGAGGAATGACATCACATCCTTTGTACAACAAAACTCAGAAACTCTCTACGAAGCTTGGGAAAGGTACAAAGATTTGCTCCGGAAATGTCATCACCATAAGATTCCAAAATGGCTTCAAGTCCAAACATTCTATAATGGACTTTCTGGAATAATGAGAACCACAATCGATGCTGCTGCTGGAGGAGCTTTAATGGCGAAAGGATAAGATCAAGCCTGGACCTAATCGAAGAAATGGCCAACAATAATTCCTTGTGGACAACAGAAAGGAGCATGATCCAAAGAATTGCAGGAATTTATGAAAGTGAAGCCAATACAACAGTCAACGCCAAGCTGGATCAGATATGAAAATTCATGGAGACTCTTACCACTTGATCTACAAGTTCACCATATGGAGGAGCACCAGAGCCGAACCAACTTGAAGAAACGGTGAATTATGTCAACAATTTCAACAGACAGGGGAACAATCCATATTCCAACACCTACAACACATGGTGAAGGAATCATCCCAATTTTTCATGGAGCAACAATTTAGGGCAACAGAAATATCCACCATCTGGATTCCAGCAACAGAACAAAGGCCAGGAGCATGCAAATGAACCAGGAATAGCAGAAGTGTTGACTCAGTTAAAAAGGTATGATGCTATGTTTCAGAGCCAATCTGCTTCCATCAAAGCACTGGAGAATCAAATCGGACAACTGGCCAATGCTCAGAGTTACAGACCACCAGGGAATCTTCCCAGCAACACAGAACCAAATCCAAGAAACATGGGAAATGAGCAATGTCATGCCATCATGTTAAAAAGTGGTACTGAAATCAACAAAGATGTTGGAGCCAAAACAACTAATGAGGAAGTTCCAAAAGAAACAGGGCAACAGACGGAGGAAAAAAAAGTTAAGGAAAAAAAACAGATGACTCCACCTCCACCTTTTCCTCAGCGTCTTCAGAAAATAAACTGGATAAGCAGTTTGCTCGTTTCTTGGAGGTGTTCAAAAAGATGCACATCAACATTCCATTTGCAGAAGCCTTGGTACAATTGCCCAGCTATGTAAAATTCATGAAAGACATTCTTTCACGAAAATGGAGATTGGGAGATACGAGACAGTAGCATTGATGGAAGAATGCAGCGCCATCATTCAGAGGAAAATTCCCCCGAAGTTGAAAGATCCTGGCAGTTTCACCATTCCTTGCATCATAAGAGAACATAACTTTGGTAAGGCTTTGTGTGATTCAGGTGCAAGTGTTAACTTGATGCCTTTTTCTATTTTCAGGAAACTGCAGATTGGAGAAACATAGCCCACTTCAGTCTCTCTACAACTTGCTGATAGAACGCTCGTATTTCCAAGAGGCGTAGTTGAGGATGTGCTGGTCAAGGTTGACAAATTCATTTTCCCAGTAAATTTTATTGTCCTTGATATGGAGGAAGACGCAGATGTGCCAATCATCCTCGAGAGACCATTCTTGGCTACAGGTCGAACCATATTGATGTACAAAAATGAGAATTAACCATAAGGGTACAGGACCAAGAAGTAACATTCAATGTTTTCAAGGCCATGAATTTCCCAGATGATGAAAAGAAGGAGGAATGTTTCAGACTTGATGTGATACACAGTACCATTCAGAACTCCAATGCAATACAAAGTTCAATTGACAAAACATGTCAATTACCTGTGGAGCCTGAAGATAAAGCGTCTTTTGCACTAAAAAAGCCAATTCTTGTACTACAAGCAACAGAAGAGAAAAATTTCCACCAGCTCAACGAATTGGAGGAATTTCACAATCAGCCTTTTGAGGATGCCAAATTGTACAAAGAAAAGGCAAGGAAAATACATGATGAAAACGTAGTGGCATACAACTGGACCAGAACAGAAGGTACTGTTAAACAACGCAAGGGTGAAATTCTTCCCATGGAAGCCAAAATCACGGTGGTCAGGTCCATTTGTGATCACCAAACTTTTACCAGATAGAGCCGTTGAGATACATGATCCTGACTCCAACAAAACATTCAAGGTTAAAAACAAGCGTGTCAAGCACTTCTGGGGAGAATCATTTGAGCGACAAAAGAGAGTGTCACACTTTCAGATCCAGCCTAACGATCGAGAAGTCAAGTCTAGCTGACGACTTTAAACTTAGCGCTCGCAGGGAGGCAACCCATGCAATTTGTGTATATATTGTGATTTGGTGTGATTTAATTTGGTGGGTTTAGTTTTTGCAGATTAAGTCATTTCACGATGGAAGAAGCTCTCGCAAATCTTCGCAAGCAATTTCCTTCTCTCCCTCAAAAACATCTGATGAAAGTCTACAAAGCTCGCTTGGAATGGATGAGGTTACTGATGATCCAAGGTATTCCTACTGACATTCATTGGATTATTGAAGCACAGGTCCGATTGGCAGGTGAGTCTTCTCTGACTCTTTTATTTCACATCTACCTAGTTTAGGAAGGAGCACCTATGCTAAAAAGAGAAGAGCCAAAAGAATGTGTGTTTGTTATAAATGTGCTCGTATGTTTTGTGATACTCGTTGTCGTTCTTGAGGAATGGTGTCTGATAACTGCGAAGATAAGATTAATTTCATTAGGGATGGCTTGATTATGGAGTCTTTGGATGATATATCTAAAACTCTTGAGACGCATCCCAGTGGATATGTGTCTCACGAAATTCATGTGTTATATGCACAATTTCAAAAAGAAACACAACATTTAAGTCTTGGGAATCTGACTCAAAAAGATCCTGTTTGCCAATTTATAAGAAAATTGGATGGGAAGCTTGTCCCTGAGGCATAGACGTCAATCAAGCCGCTACTTTTCTTGTACATATTATATCTCTTTGTCTTTTCCTAATAATTGTGATTTGTTTTGTTGTTTTCTTTTATTTTCTCCGACATGATCCAGATCTTTTTGACTATCACGATTTATTTTACTGTTTAACTAATAATTGTCATTTGGCAGGTATTAGTGCTATTATTTTACTCACCCTTTTTCAGGTGTTATAAATTCAACTCATCATTGCACTTTTGAAGACATCCAGAGTAAAACATGGAATCCACTTCAAGAAGACGAGTTGAAAATATCTGTGTGTTTTGCGGTACTAGTGTTGGTACTAAGCCACAATACGTAAAGGCAGAACATGGATTGGGTCGAGTCTTAGCTGCAAGGAATATGCACTTAGTATATGGCGGAGGCAATCTTGGACTTATGGGGATCGTTTCAAAAGCTGTACAGGAAGGAGGTAGTCACATTTTGGGAATCATCCCAAAACCCTTGGCATAGGCAAATCTTATTGATGGAGAAGAACTGATCGTGCCAGGTATGTCTGAACGATTGGTAGAAATGATTAACCGTGCTGATGCTTTTATTGCTTTGCCAGGTGGCTTGGGCACATTGGAGGAAATTTTTATAGTGCTATCTTGGACGAACCTGAACATACACCAGAAACCGCTTGGACTATGAATCGTTGAAGGATTTTATGATTTTCTTTGTGTGTTTCTTGATGATGCTCGGAGAAATGGGTTCGTGTCAAAACCTATGAAAGAACTCCTCTTTACTGCCAAAACTGCTCCGGATCTAATTGACCAAATCTTAGCCTATGAACCACAAATTGACCCTATCATTTCAAAGATAAATTGGTCCGAAGACGATCGTGGTAAGAGGCGTCGGATTAATCTGGATCTTAACCTTTAATTTCCTGTAGAATTTCAGTTAACGAGATATTATCTTCTAAACTCTTCTTCTACTGTTTAAGACATTGGGGACAATGTCTCATTTAGGTTTGGTGGAGGGAATTAGTTGATCAGTACCTTGTTTTTAATATGTGTGATGTTTTTATTTTTTAGTCCAAAATTTTTCGAAAAATACAAAAAAATTAAAAATTTTTCAAAAATTACAAAAATATTTTGCATTTTTGTGTTTTTATTTTGACTAAAAAGGTGAAATTGGTCAGAGATAACTGTGTAAGGAATTTCCACTCCTAAGACGTATCTCAAACCATTTTTTTTTAAAACAAGTTAATTTTTGTTTATTTCCTTTGAATTAAATTTGTGAATTCTCCATAAAACTGACTAAAATGGATCTTCAAATGCTCAGTTGACAGGTATTATCAACATACATGGAAACATACGGACATGAGCTATAATTGAAAAGTTTGTAATATTCAGTGCTCTAGTTTAATTGGAGGAAGCATCTCAAAAAGCGATGGAGTAAAAAAAAACATCTGAGATCCGAGTTATTAAGTCTGTAAGGGTGTTTTAACACCTGGTGCCTTAAAGCCAACTGGTTTGAGAGTCACTGACCCAACACTCGCTACATGGATCAAAGATGCTGTAAAAATATATATATATCTGAAGTCTGAGTAATTAAGTCCGTAGGGGTGTCTTAACACTTGGTGCCCTAAAGCCAACTGGTTTGGGAGTCACCGACCCAACACTCGCTACATAGATGGAAGATATTGTATATAAATAAAAAAAAATCAAAAATCAAAGAAAAAATCAGAAAATAAAAAAAAATATTCCATTGATACAAAAGGTGTGAATTCTGATAAAACTTTAGGACAAAAATATTACTCTCTTATCAACTGCACTTATGACTATTGTGGGAAAAAAATGAGTTGTTTAATATTTTGATGGTTGTGTATTTGGAAAATGGTAAATATAATCGGAGAATTTACTTATTCAGTAATTTAGAAAGAAAGAAAACAACTAGTAACTTGGAGTAGAAATTTCACCTGATTAGTCACTAACTTCTTTATTCTCTTTCTCTTGTCTTTTTTCTTTTATGTGCATTAGTTTCACTACCTTTTTACTTTTGTACAATGTTTGTGGGTATCATTGCTGTAAACCCTCACGAGACTACAACTCATCCACTATGAACACCTAGGGGTTTAAAGGCTTGTTGCATACGCTAAATGCATCTGTGATCCCTATGAAAATGGCTTAGTTAATTTTATTTTTATGTTATTTTATTTTGTGTTTTGCTCGAGGACTAGCAAAATGTTAGGTTTGGGGGTGTGATGAGTGGTAAATCTATCACTATTTCCACTCATTTAACCTAATATTTTGTATAGTTTCTTGAGTTCTGTGAATATTTTGATGTGTTTTGTGTTATTTTGTAGATAAATAAAGTTTTAGGACATTCGGGAGGTGATTTGGACCAAAATAGTGAAAATTGGAAAAAGGGCATTTTGGTCATTTCGCGCGTCGTGACGCGCAAGCCTTTGGCGTCGTGACGCCTAACGTGCGCCGGGTCAACGTGTCAGAATCAAAGAAGTTTGACTTTGCTAACGTGCGTCGTGCCATGTGTCACCATCCTATGGTGCCGACAATCGCCATTGCCACATGTGCCACGTGTCACTCCACGTCATCTTCCACATCACCAGTTGACCGAGTCAAAGTGCCACGTCATCGCCACGTCATCATCAACCAATCATAGCGTGCTACTTGTAACAATCCTATTATGCCAACAATCACTTTCGCCACGTCAGCGCCACATCAGCATAATAATTGAGTTGTTAGCCGCCTCGCCACGTGTCGCCTTATCTCCTTATCCGAATTGCCATGTGTCATCACCTCAGCATGCCACGCCAAAAGAGACCGGCGTCGCGACGCTATAACCTTTGGCGAGGTTTCAGTTTCAAATGTACCATTCTCTCTGAATTATCTGATGTAAATAGGGAGTTTTCTATCTAGTTTCTTCTAATTTCAGTTTTGTAATTAATTTTAATTACGTTCTGTAATAGTAATAGTAATAATAATTTACTTTCTTTACTTTTTACAGTTTTTACTATTCAACCATGAGGAGGTAACTTCCCCCTGCTAGGGTGAAAGGTAATTCTTTTACTATTTCTATTTAGATTAATCTCCCTTAAATATAATATATTCACTATTTAAAATTTGACTTAAAAAGGATACCGCCAGATTGGTCGGTTGGTAATTCATTTTAATCTGGTTTAAACCTGACTAATCAAGGATATCGTCAGATTGGTCGGTTGGTAATTAAATTTTCTTACCGCCTATATGGCAGGTTTATTTTGGTTCCGCCTTTATGGCTGGTTGGACTCAATTTGACTTAATCAGGTTACCGCCTATATGGCTGGTTGGTAAAATAATCACAAGTTAATATATTATATTAAGGGAGATATATAAATTAGTAGTAGTAAAAGTTGATCATTTTACCTTAGCATTTTATTTAATTACAATTTACTTATCAGCTTTTACTTTACCGCAATTACTTTTCAGTATTTTTACTTTATGTCTTTTAAAGCCCTAGTTATGTGTCGTAACTAAGTTGGTTATCTGGGGTTGTGATGACTTTTAATATCACCGGTTTATAAGGGGTTATTTTATAGTTTGGGTAATTTAAAGGTTTACTTATTAAGTCTTAAGCCTAATGCGTCTTGTTAATTGGCCACTAATAAGATTGATCTGGTAAATCTAAAATGAACTAAACATAGGGATTTTAGGTTTCAGCCTTAGACTTAATAGCCCACGATCTTCCTTGAGGATAAATAACCCTTTAATATATTTCCTTACAGGATAGACATATATCTGTCAGGCGGGGATAGCCATAATTGGAACTTAAACTTAATGAATCCAGATAATTTGGTTGACATAGACATATGGTTCAATTGGGTTAAACTGGGTATTTGCGTCTGACCATCGACATAGGCTTTTGCATAATTTAGTGTTTCAGGTTAGTAAACCGATTTATTACACAAACATAAAATAACCACTTCATCTTTAAAATGATATTGGAAGAAATCACAACCCTAGATAGTTTTTAATATTGAATTTTCTTAAACCTATTTTTGTGCAATTTTATTTACTTCTTTTTAAATTTAGAATCATCACCATTTCAAATCAACCAACCAACCTGTTAGATACTAGTAATCATTTGACCTCATAAAACTAATAGATTATGTATTAAGTCCTCGTGGGATCGATACTTTTTATACTACTTGAACGATACGTACGCTTGCGTTATATGTGTGTGTTTACGCCGGTCAACCCACTTGGAAACGTAATCCACCACAACTAGAATGATGGAACAAATGGTCCCATGAAGTTGATCCCCCAAACACCAAATAATTCAACCTCTAAGATGCTTTGGAAAGGTCATTCATTCCTTTTGGAGATATTTCCCATCCTTTGGCACCTGTCATATTGAAGAACAAACATGTGGGCATCTTCAAACAAAGTAGGCCAAAACAAACCTGATTGCAGCACTTTAACTGCAGTCTTGTCCCCGCTAAAATGTCTATTATATGCAGAAGAATGGCAGTGCTGAAGGACACTATCAACCTCATCTTGGGGTACACAACACCACAATATCTGGTCAGCACATCTTTTGAACAAGAATGGTTTGTCTCAAATATAATGCTTTACTTCACTGAAGAATTCCTTCCTTTATTGATGTGTCCATTCCAGTGGCCATTTTCTCGATACAATGTAATTCACATAGTCAGCATACCACGAGATTTCCTTGTGCATGGTAGTGAATAGCTGCTAATCTGGGAAAGTCTCATTTATTGTCAGCTCATTACCAATTATAGCCCCATTTTCAAGTCGCGACAGGTGATCTGCTACTTGATTTTATGTTCATTTCCTATCTTGGATCTCCAAATCAAATTCTTACAGTAGTAGCACCCAGAGAATCAGTCTTGGCTTGGCATTCTTTTTTGCTATTAGGTATTTGATGGCCGAATGATCTATGTAGACTATCACTTTTGGGCGTAGCAAGTAAGAACATAACTTGTCAAAGGTAAATACTACTACCAGCAGCTCTTTTTCAGTTGTTTTATAGTTGAGTTGTGCCTCGTTCAAGGTCTTTCTAGCGTAGTAAATGGCATGGATAATCTTATCTTTACGCTGCCCTAAGACTGCACCCATTGTAAAATGACTTGCGTCGCACATCACTTTAAAGGGAATTGTCCAATCTGGTGCTACTATAATGAGGGCTGAGACCAACTTTTGTTTCAGGATCTCATATGCATTGTGGTATTCCTTGGTAAAATGGAAGGGCATGTCTTTCTCCATGAGATTGCACAATGGTTTGGCAATATTTGAAAAATCTTTGATGAATCTTCTGTAAAATCCTGCGTACCTAAGAAAACTTCAAATCCCTTTGACGGATGATGGTAGAGGTAGTTTCTCGATTATCACAATCTTAGCTATATCTATCTCAATATACTTTTGCGAGATCTGATGTCCCAAAATAAAGCCTTCATGTACTGTGAAGTGGCAATTCTCCCAATTTAGTACCAGATTAGTGTCTTCATATTTTTCAGTACCTTTCCCAAATTCTGCAAACAGTGGTCGAAAGAGTCCCCAAACACTGAGAAGTCATCTATGAAGACTTCCATACTTTATTCTATAATGTCTGAAAAGATGGCCATGATGCATCATTGAAAGGTGGCCGGAGCATTACAGAGCCCAAATGGCATCCTGCGGAATGCAAATGTACCATATGGGTATGTGAATGTGGTTTTCTCTTGGTCTTTTAGAGAGATGGCTATCTGATCATACCTTGAATACCCGTCTAGGAAGCAATAGTAATCATATCTCATCAGTCTATCCAACATCTGATCAATGAATAGAAGTGGGGAATGATATTTCTGTCTAGCTTTATTCAGCTTTCTGTAGTCTATACACACTTTCTAACCTATTACTGTTCTCGTCAGAATTAGCTCATTTTTCTCATTAATGACTACAATCATTCCTCCTTTCTTGGGCACACACTGCATAGGGCTTACCCAAGAACTGTCAAAGATGGGGTAGATGATGCATGCATCCAACCACTTTATGATTTCCTTCTTCACCACCTCATTCACAATCGGATTCAACCTTCGCTGATGTTCCATTGTAGTTGTATATTCATCATTCATCAGGATCTTGTGCATGTAGAATGATGGACTGATCCCTCGAATGTCTGCTATAGTCCAACCAATAGCACTCTTATGTTCCCGTAATGCTCTTAATAATTTGTCATCTTGCACCACAATTAGAGAAGATGAAATAATAACATGTAATATTGAAGAGCCCTCAAGGTATGCATACCTAAGATGGCTTAGAAGTGGCTTTAGTTCCAGTTGTGGTTCTTCCACTAAAGGTTTAACTCGCCCTTTTATTGATAGTTCCAATATTTCCACATGTGGTGTCGGTATGAAGCGAGGAGCTGCATTAAGATAGTTCATACATTCCAGAATCTCCTTATCTAACTCTTCGTTAGACATGTTGGTAACATATACTTCAAGTTTTTCAGTTAAAGACTGCATTGCATATGTGTCCTGGATGGCACTATCTACTATGTGAAGTCTAAAGCACTCTTCCTCGCCTTCCTCACTTGGAAATTTCATGGCTTTAAACACGTTGAAAGTTACTTCCTGATCTTGAACCCTCATGGTTAGCTCACCCTTCTGCATATCTATAATAGTCCATCCAGTTACCAAGGATGATAGGTACTTCTTTATCTTCCTCCATGCCCAACACAATGAAGTCTACTGGGAAAAGAAATTTATCCACCTTGACAATTACGTCTTCTACCACTCCTCTTGGGTATGTGAGCGATCTGTCAGCAAGTTGTATAGTGACTGAGGGAGGCTTCGCCTCTCCTAGTTGTAGTTTCCTGTAGATAAATAAAGGCATCAAGTTAATACTAGCACCCAAATCACATAAGGCCTTACCAAAATAATGGATCCCTATGGTGTAGGGAATGGTGAAACTGTCATGATCTTTTAGTTTGGAGGGAGCTTTCTTTGAATGATGGCATTGCTTTCTTCAGTAAGTGCGACTGTTTCGAAATCACCCAATTTCTATTTTCTGGATAGAACATCCTTCATGAACTTGACATAACTGGGCATCTGCTCTAGTGCTTCTGCAAATGGGATGTTGATGTGTAACTTTTTGAAAATCTCTAGAAATTGAGCGAACTACTTGTCAAACTTGTGTTTCTGGAGACGAAGCGAAAAATGAAGTGGTGAGGTCAGTTCTACTAAATCACGTTCTCTCGTGCCTATATCATTTATCTTCTGATCTGCTTCACTATTTCCTGCTGTTGTTGGTATTTTCTCGTTAAGTTTTATGACTCCAACATCTTTGTCTATGACGATACCGCTCTTTAAAGTGATAGCTTGTAATTGTTCATTTCCTCTTCTTCTAGGATTTGGTTCTGTATCACTAGGTAGGGTGCCTTGCAGTCTATAGCTCTGAGCATTGGCCAGATGTCACCAATATCTTCAATGATGTTGCTTGACTCTGAAACAAGGCGTCATACTTAGCTTCTTACTTTTTGAGCATGTCAGCAAGCAAGTCCTCTATTCCTAGCTTCTTCTCATACCATTGTCCTTTGTTCTGTGGTATGAATCCAGGGGGAGGATTGTTCCTTTTATGTGGTCCATGCCCAGAAGTATTGTTCCATGCAAATTTAGGGTGGTTCCTTTATCATGGGTTGTAAGTATTTGAGTGGGGATTGTGTCATTGTATGTTGAAATTTCTGACATAGTTTATAGACTCGTCATGTGGGATGTGGGACTCTGCATCTGGCCCTCATCCATACGGTGCAGTTATAGATCCAGCATTGTTCACAGCGTGCATGATGCGAATCTCCAAGCATTTGCAGATTTGATCTAGCTTGGCACTTACAGAAGTGTTGACTCCTACCTCGTGGATTTCTACTACTCGATGAGGCATACTCCTCTCTGTTGGCCACAAGGAGTTGTTGTTAGTTCTTTCTTCTATTAAATCCCAAGCTTGACTCTCTTCTTTTCCCATTAATGCACCTCCAGCAGCTGCATCTACTGTGGTCTTCATCATCCCAGTAAGTCCATTGTAAAAAGTCTATACTTACAGCCACTTTGCAATCTCATGATGTGGACATTTTCGAAACAGTTCCTTATATATTTCCCATGCCTCACAGAAGGATTCAAAATCATGCTGCACAAAGTATGTAGTGTCATTTCTCAACTTCTTTGTCTTGGCTGGGGGAAAGTATTTTGCAAGGAACTTGGTAGGAAGGTCGTTCCAAGTTGTTATGAATCTTGCTGGTAGCGAATGGAGCCAGCCCTTGGCTCTATCCCTTAAGAAGTATAGAAATACACGTAAACCCATTGCTTCCTCTACCTCTCGGTATTATTGAATGCACCGCGCACTTCCAGGAAGCTGCTGATATGGGCATTGGGGTCTTCAATTGCGTTTCCCCCAAACTGGACCGACTGCTGGATCATTTGAATGCATGTATTGATGTCACATGTGTTAGTAGGCATGTGTGGCAGAACAATGCAAGATTTGAAGACATCAACAACTGGAATCGTCCTGTCCCAAATGGGAATTGGTGGTGCTACTTCCAAAAGTTTAGGTTCCTGAATATTCATGTTGAGCTGTGCTTCTTGATATTCTCGTCTTCCCCTTCTCAAGCGAATGAAACTCGAAGCTTCTACTTCTTCTCATGTAATTTTTATTCTTCTCATGTAATTACCTAAGAACCTGGAACATATTTTAAACAAAAAATAAAAAATAAAATACTTAGATAACAAGTTAAGTATCTAGTCTCAAAATTAATAATGAAAGATAAATAAGTCCCTGACAATGGCGCCAAAACTTGATCGCGATTTTCACACGTTACGCAAGCACACATATCGCTCAAGTAGTATAAAAGATAATGATCCCACGAGGACTTATAACCTACGTTATTAATTATTGATAGTAAATACTTACGAATATCTAATTTAAATGGAATTGTGATTGTTGGTTGAGTTGATTATATAAAGCAAATAAATAAAACTGTTATAAAATTCCAAAGGAAATCAATTAAGAGAAAACATCTAGAGTTGTGAATCTTCCCATAATTATTCTAATTATTAATTGTGTTGGAAAATTATGACCCATAGTGTCACTATTTGTACAGATCACGGTGTTGTTGTACAAATTAACTATGTGACAAAGGAGATTGCACTCTTATCATTTGTGATTAGATCACCTAGATGTATAAATGATGAGAGGTCCCTATGATTAGTGCCTGGATTGAGAATGATATGAGACAATATCATTCCACGAAGGCAGAATCATCAAATATCCCTAGTCAGAGTATTATCGAGATTGGACATAAATAAATACGTAAAAGACTAGTATTACACTTGTGCGCGTTTGTGAGAGCACAACGGCATAATTCTCATATATTTGGGTATATGATACTCATGCAAGTGTAATAGGAGGTTGTGTTTCACCGATGGTACGGGAAACAGCTTCGCTCTGGATAGACCCCCTCGGAATTCCATTGGTAGTATGAATATGTGTCTATGGAAGTCCGAAATCAGGGTAGGTGCATTTGGTCTTAACCTGAGACTTGCACCGCTAATACATACGACAATCCATATACTTTGGTTGAGGTCTCCAGTGCTTTAACCGATTTCTGTGTACACCAATTCTGGGTATATCGAGAATCGTAGTGTGTTGGGTGTGATGTCAAGATGGAAGTGTCACTCCAGTCATATGGAGATGATGATCACGTAGGATACGAGACTGGTTCTCTTTAGTGCTGCAGCCATCGGGATAATATGACTTGGTCATTGTTATCCGATATAGAGACTAGTTACCAGAGATCCGACATGTGCTTTGTACGGGGCAGACACATTTCCAGCCACAGGCCTAGCACGTGATCATCCGATGCTGGACAAAAATACGCAATACTACGGTATACTACGCTTGATATAGATCCTTATTCCTGTAAGGATATTTCCGGAGAATTGGGTAGGCATGGTGCTTTGCTAGAGGCCAACCTTGTCTTGTAAATCGGTATAAATGTAGTACGAGGTACTTAAGTGTTCGGATAGTCCGACGACCGAATTTACTGCCAACATATCCGGGGATCTCATGGGTCGCTTCCCAAAGATTCACCGATGACGTATAACTCGCACTCTATATTAATCTGGGATTAATTAGAAGAGAGAGAAAATTAATCTGGGATTAATTACGGAAATATTTTATCTAGGATAAAATATCATTAAAGAGAGATAACGATTAATTTGGATTTAATCAGTAAATTAATATATTTGATATATTAAATGAAATTGGATTTCGACGCGGAATTAAAATTAGATTTTAATTCGGGCGAGCGAATTAATTTAGAATTAATTCGTTAGCGACGTGAATAGTGACCTCGCTAGGCGTAATCATTTAATTACGATGCAACAGAAAATTCGTTAATTTAGAATTAGCGAACCCGAGCCCGAGATTATTTGCGAGCACATTCGCATTTCGAATTCGAGTGCAGAACGTCAAATCAAGCGTCAAATCGCTAGTCACATCAAGCGTCAAATCACAAGTCACTTTGAGTGATGTGACTTGACAACTTGATGGATTGAGTGATGGAAGTGGTTGGTGCCACTTATGGCTTTAAATGATTTGCTTTTTGAAAGCCAAATTCAAGTGAAATGAATTTGAAATTCAAATTAGTGTATAAGATACACAAATTTCACAAACCAAACCAATCTCTCTCACTTCATCTCTTTCTCTATTCACGCTCAAATGGGCTAAGTTTTCTATTTTTATGGTTTTGAAACCGTGAGCAGTAGGGGAGCTTGGAGTGTGATTTTGTGGCAAAATCACAAGTGCTAGCACACTTACGAGACATGCGAAGGTGATAAGGAAGTCCACCCATGAGCCGGGAATCGTTTGACGAAACTTGGAGCTCAACAAATTGGAGGAAAAAACCGAAACCAGTGAGCTCAAATCTGCACTGCAGTTCACGCCTAAACCAGTGAGCATTTTTGAAGTTTTGTTGCTTCCGCGTCGTCAACCGATCGATGTAAGTATTCCGCAAACTTCTCAATTGTTATTCGCACATTATTCATGCTTATAATCGATCCTGGACCTTAATAGAAACCAACAAATTGGTATTCATATACTCATGTAATATATTGGCCCGTTTGTAGGAACCACTTTCCTAGCGGAAACACATTAGGCACCCGGGATCGGAATAGAAAACTGTTTCTGCCCTTCTCTCCTCTTGACTGAAAGTTACCAACACCAAGGTAGAAGTTTTACTTCTATTTTGAACAAAATATTAGCCCCGGAATAGCCCCGAACAGTCCCTGAACAATGGCAAAAAAACTGGATTGTTTTGGACCCGATTCGCGCCCAGCTTACTGTCCAAAACAACACCCTATTTGCGTGAATCACCACTGTATTTCAGATCTGATTTTTCAATTATAAATAGCCCCAACACGGCCACAAAACACCTCCTAATGTTCCCTAAAAATTATGGGTCGAAACCAAAATAAATGGAGCCCCGTTTTATTGAGACTATGTGCGGCGGTGACCAAACCGATGCTCACTGCCGTGGGTCTAAGAGAAAGGATGAAGATGGATATTTGTTCGACGCCAAAAAGAATTTCTTGCTATGTCTCGCAACCAATGGAAACTAGTGTGGGCTAGACTCACAATATCAATCCCTAAACCTTTTAGAGATTACAAGTCACACAAGTTTTATTTTTCTTTCTTCTTGTTCTTATTTTTGGTTTTTTCTCATGATTTGAGAGAATTGTGAAGAAGAAGAAGAAAGGTGGCTAGGGTTTCAAATCAGAGGCTTTAGCAAAAAATAAAATTAGAGTTCTTTTTATACCTAGGGTTATTGTTTCCAAGACAAATGAAAACCCTTCTCCTTTAACCCTTGCAAAATTCGGCCAACACATGTGAGAATCAAAAGATTTTGTAACAACAATATTTACTTTCCATAATTAAAAATGTGTTACAAAAAAAAGGTTAACACCTTTTAAAAGGTGTAACTTCCAAATTTATTCCAAAAGTTTCCAAAACCCAAATTTGAAATTTATAAATTTAACCATTACTTAATTATATCATATATAATTAAATGAAATGTATTTAATAATTATCATATAATTATTAAAACCATAGAATAATTTTCCCCAAATTTGGTGAACATGGCCGAATAGAATAGCCCTAAAATGTCTTGGTGATTTTGATTTTTTAATTCGTTGGATGAGTTAGAATCAATTAGGATGATGATTTAATGTCGATTGTGAGTTTAATTGGATTGAAACCGAATCGGACAAAATTATCCCTCCTGGCCGAGACATGTTGAGCATGAATTGGGTTTGATTTTAATCAAAATGTGTTTGACATGTGATGATGAAAATGAGCATGATTAATTGTGTATATTGATGTTTTAGAAATGTTAATTTGGGTAATTAATCATGTGATACACTTTGGTAATTAAATTGGGAAAATTGGATTTTTGGAATTTAATTATTTGTGCCTTAAAATTGGATTTGGGCTTGTTATGTTGTAATTGGGCTTGTTGGGCTTTGTTGTACAAAGTTGGGTTTAGGCAAAATTGGTTGGATCCAATTGGGCCCAAAACCGCCACCATAAAGCCCAAATGCGACTAATGAACCTTTAATGTTTAATTGGGCCTAATGGGCCTAAATTGATTTCTGGGCTTATGGGGTAACTCCCGGATTGGATTTTGGTTATTCGGTTTGACCCGAGTTGACCAAAAGTCCACGCCTTGAAGAAATTAATTAAAAGCCCATTGGACTTTAATTAAATTAATATTGGATATTAATCGGGCTTTGAGACCCGTAACGATTAAATTCGGAATTTAAGTCGTAAAGGTTTATTTTATGAAGTGTAGTATTTAATTTGGAATTAAATAGTGAATTAGAACTAAATGTTATTAAATTGGATTTAATTATGTAATTTATTTTAATTCGAGAATTCATAATGTGAGTACGTGTTCGCAAAACGAGTTTGACTCGAATAAAATCAAATCGTTGTTTGAACATTGGATGATCACTAATTATCAGATTAATTAATTTGATTAGATTGATTGATAACATGCTTGTGTGAATACATGGTTGCGATACATGAATAATGTATATCGAATGGATATTAGATGGGTGGGGCAATTTTGGAAATTGTAATAAATTTGATTTATTAATTGGACCTGCGAGTCCAGCCTTATCTCCTATTTCTTTGTATTCTCTTCTCACCTATTCCCCTCAATGTAAATGAGGTTTCTTTAGAAGTGTAGTGTAACGAGTATAAGTAATACTGGTGCTAGCAGGAGAGAGAAAGTGAGATATTTGATCTAGGATCAATGTGTAAAGTATCCATCCGCATATCATTATTATTTTTCATATGCGCTTTATTATGTGTTTAGAATGCATGTTTAAGGGTGTATGATGATGAGACCTTAACAAAGATAATAAATTGGTTGCCAATTTGCACGCGAAAAATCCTCAAATAATATTAAGCGTCTTTCCTTCCATTGAGTGATTCTCACTCAAGATCCGAGAGGGCATTGGTTTGTTGGCCAAAGTTAAGGCCTTTATCTGTCGAAGATGTGTTTGAATCACGAGAGCTTTGTTACATGTCAGTGTCTTGTCCAAGTTGTGGTTTGTTGGCCAAAGTCAAGACCATTTCTTGTCCATCGACATTGATTACGAAGCTTTCCACGGTCAATGGGTCGCGCTTGACTGGGATCACTAAGTTTGTTGTGCCAAAGCCAAGGCTTATTTGATTCAGAGGAAAAAGGTTAGGCAATACATTGGATGTATTGACATATATAAGATATATGTTTCGGACTTGGAAGTCCCCCTACCGGATCTAGGAATTGGATTGGATCCAATCAATCTTAGAGATCTACCTAGTTAATTATCATACAATTTGTTGGCCAAAGTCAAGATTGTGTGATATTTAACGGGATCCTAGCCCACTAGGAAACGCGGTTTCCCGAGTACTCGACAGAGGGTTGGAGGCTCGCCGAAAAATAGTGGGAGGCAAGAATTGAATTTGCAATATTCGTTCAATTACTCGCCATACGCGCTCAAATCAAATATCATTCGTCATATCGATTAAATGTTAGTTGGACTAATATTTAAATTGTTGTTTTAAAAATAGTTGGACTATATTCAAACAATTCACTTATATTAGATTTATAATTGGATTATAATAATCAATATATTTGATTTTATTAATTATAGTTGATTAAATAGTTGGACTATAATAATCATTATAACAAATAGTACATAATCGTTGATTAAATAGTTAGACTATTAAAAAACAAGATTTATTGAAAGATTGTCATTTAAAACATAGTACTAGGGAACATGTGTTTAAATGTTTTAATTTTCAAATTGGGAATAAAATTTCAGGATGGTCCTGAAAAAAAAAACTAATAAGTTACTTTATTTGATAAAATAACTATTATGCCTAAGCATGGAGTTAAGCAAATAGTGGAGCATAATCTTTGGAAGATTATGTGATGATAACTTTAGTGTTTAATCCATTATACTTACCGCAGTAGACTCCTTAATATTTGAATCAGAACTAAGGATTAGATCCTTAAGTATGATGAAGAAATTGAAGGATCTTCATAAATCTATGTTTAGATCTTAGAAGTATTAATTTCGAAAGTTAACTCTTGGAGGGTTAATGACTATTCTCAAGGAGATAAAGTCAAACTTTGCAATTAGGCAAGTAGCGCAAGGCACACCTTACTTCGATATTCTAGAAACCAGAGGCTTGGGCAAAGGCTTCTGGAATGTTGAAAAGGGCAAAGGTTAATCATTATAGTCTTCTGGGAAGATAAAGGACAAATCCCAAAATGTCTGCCTAAATGTGGCAAACGGGATCGCGGAAGCGTGACTGCCGTTTGGACAAAGCAGACATGAAGGAATTGAAGACGAGCAAGGCTCGGACTTCAAATATGTTTGTCAACAATATGTTCACTGCTAGTATTGAAATTGGATTTTAAATACTTAGTGTGGTACATAAATATGTATTGATGTTCAGAATCTGTTTTGAACAGGATACTAACTTCAACTGAGATTTTATCTGCAATTTGGAAATGAGACGAAAGTCACTGTTTTAACTGCAGAAACCTATGTTTAGGAACTACCTTCGGGTGCGTACTTAAATTAGGAAGCTGTTATAATGTAACTAGTTTGACTAGATACATTATCTCTATATCAGTGTTTAACCCGCTGCGGGTGAACCTTTATATTCTAGAACACTAAAGTGTTTTATTATATAAGGATGATATTGAGTATAACACATTAGATGTGAAATAACAGAATTTATATTTTGAATATAAATAAAATCTCAAATATAATATGACAAATAAATAGCTCGTACTGATTTGATCAGAAGAAATTAATTGTGGCAATGTTGTCTAGGACACATTAAACAAGAATCGTATATCTGTACTTTTGAAGAGTGGGTACCAGGACTAATTTGACTCCATTCAAATAAAGTCTACGAATCTATTTTATTGGGCAATGTGCCTAAAACACTATTTACTTGGTAAAAGTGTAAATGCCACCGATCTGTTAGCCCTAGTTCATAGTGAAGTAAGTGGGCCCATGTCTAGCTAGGCTAGATGTGGATATGAATATTTCATGACCTATACGGATGTGGCATCGCGTAATGGTTATGTGTTTTTTTTGAAGAACACAAATCAGAAACTTTCAAAGTTTCGACACGAAATAGACAAACATATCGGCTATAGTATTATACCGTCACGGTAAGACCGTAATGGAAAATACTTAAGCAATAAATTTTTAATATACATGAAAGAGTATAGTATTCTTTCAAATGAGGACTCCTCCCGGAACACGTCAGTTTGACGGTGTGTCCGAACCGAGTAACCGAATTTTATTGGACATAATTAAGGTTAATCATGAGTCGCTCTGAGCTATCATTTCCTTCAATGGATAAGCATTAACAGTGCAGAACTTATTTAGAATAAGGTTCCATTAAAATCTGTTTGACAGATTTCATATTAGATATGAACAGGAAAGAAACTGGGTTTCACATTCCTGATAATTTGGGTATGCTAGGCATATGTTTGGATGATACCAAACTAGAACCCAAATTGGATAAGTGCCGAATTGTAGGTTATCCTAGGGATACCATAAGTATTATACTTATACAACTCAAAAGAGAACAATTAGATTGTTGCTCACCATGCGGTTTTCCTAAGAGGAATACCGATATGCAGTGGTAAGTGGGAGGATAGTAAAACTCGATGAAAATCGGAGTAATACTATTCCAGGCACTGATTCCTAATAGAACACAAATAGTTCATCAAGGATGAAACTATTACCATTAATCTTTGTATACACAAGAACCGCGTATGTCGGAGAGAATCAGAAAACAACCTGGGGTATGGGTTTCTGATCTCACCTCATAAAGATGTCTATCTTATTGAGGTATACCAACTGACTACGTATGAGGTAGTGATACAAGGTATCGACTTCCTGGTTATGACAAAGTGTTATGAATCCGAAATGGATTCCATGTATATCAACAAGTTTGGATACTAGTTGATGTACCGCAAGGCATTGTGCCTATTGGTACTTTATCAGTCTTCAAGGAAGACATACATGGATGGCAACATACCAACGTACTAAGCTAGGCTTGTAGCGGAAAGGTATCGTTATCAACATTATGTTGATTTCGATTCAACCTTTTACCTGTTGCCATGGTAAATCCATTTAGATAATGATTGCTAATGTTGCATGTTTCATTTATGAAATATGTTAGCTTAACGGGAAAATCGCTTTCCTGAAAAGGAAACCTTTCGGAGGATGTTTACAATATCCTGACGATTTTTTTGTACCTTAACTAGCAAACAAGGTTTGCGGGTTATTCGGTCCATGTTTGGATTGAAGCAAGCATTAGGTTCTTGAAATTATCGTTTTGATGTAATCATAATGGAATATGATTTAATTCAAAATGAAATGATTCTTGTGTATATAAGAAGGTTAGGGGAGCGCACTGACAGTGGCTGTCCTAAATAAATAATGATAATACATCATTTCTTGGAAATGATATTCCCATAAATAACAATCGGTGAAGCTTGGCTTTCATGAAACTCTCCGAGAAACTGTACATTGAAAAATGTACGCGACCTGGTGTTCATACGCTTTGAGCATATGGATTCACAAAACAGGCCAATCGATGAAGTGATAGTCACTGGATTGATATTACGAGCATCCGTTAGTTTATGAGAGAACTAAGAATGTGTCTTAATCTATGGAGAATGAGAACTTGGAGTGACTGGGATCCTAGCAAGTTTCCTAAACCGATTAAAACGGAATATAAGTCAAACGGTACTATACAGTTTGAATAACGAACAGTGAGCTGGAAATCTTTTGAAGCAAGATACTGTTACCGAATAAACAACAAATGCGGGTTTTGCTACAGGAGGCAGCAATAGAAGTCTTCTGGGTCGATAATAAATCTAATTAGATTAGATTATTTTTTAGCAGCTGAGCTTGGCTACAGCACATGTAAAGAAATAATGGTCTCATCACGATCCAGATAAACACTTCGATGTTCATGGCTCGTTGGATCATAAATCGTGGCGATTGTGTGTGATCGAATAAATCGCATCAGACGATATCATGAAAAATCCGCTGACGAAAACCTTTTCTCAGCAATTGAGCAACCGTACATAGTTCGGGTGTCAGACACTCGAGTGACTGGGCTATAGGCCAAGTGGGAGATTGTTGGACAATTATGACCCATAGCGTCACTATTTGTACAGATCACGGTTGTTGTTGTACAATTAACTATGTGACAAATGAGATTGCACTCTTCCATTTGTGATTAGATCACCAGATGTATAAATGATGAGAGGTCCCTATGATTAGTGCCTGGATTGAGAATGATATGAGACAGGATCAATCCACGAAGGCAGAATCATTAAATATCCCTAGTCAGAGTATTATCGAGATTGGACATCGATAAATACGTAAAAGACTAGTATTACACTTGTGCGCGTTGTGAGAGCACAACGGCATAGTTCTCATATATTTGGGTATAGGATACTCATGCAAGTGTAATAGGATGTTGTGTTTCACGATGGTATGGGAAACAGCTTCGCTCTGGATATATGTCCAACATTAAATTTATCAAAAAATCAACCCAGGTATGTCCTTGTAGATTCGGCCAAGGTAAGTTTTTGTGCGATTGTTTTTCACTCCGAGTGAATAACTAATCTACGTCACGTATAGTTCTAAGATCCAATGATCCTTAAAACAAAAACTTCCAATAATCAAAGGTAAACAATCACATTCTGCCAAGGGCATAGATGCCTGGGGAAAAAATCATCCAATGCATTGTTCATAAATTGATTTAAATTTGTCATAAACAGACTATAAGCATACTCATTCATCAAATTCACAAGAAAATGCTTCAACAATTTACCAAATTTTAACCTAAAAGTCTTTCATGCTTAAACCTAGATCAATGATACAGTGTTGGTTTATAATATGCTCAAAACAAAGATTAAGCATATGAATACTATAAATGAATATATATAAAAGACTTGAAGCATGGCGGAATCATACTTACAAAGCTTGTGATGAAGAAGATGATCAAATGTGGATGGAAGCTCCAAGTGTTGGAAGATTCGGCCAAGAGGAGGAAGAAGACTTGAGCTCCAAGCTTTGTATTCCAAGCTTTGATGGTTTCCCTATCACCTCTTTGATCCCTTGCTTGTGCTAGCAAAAATGGAGAATAGAAGATCAAATCTTCCTTTGCCCTCCATGGAGTTCACGGCAATGTGAAGAGAAATTGAGAGAGAAAGAGTTTTGTGTAATTGATTTTGTTTAACAAAAATCAATTTATATTTATGTCATAAATTTATTAAATAATAATAAACTTATGACACAAACCATGCAATGGCTTAGAGTGTCAAACACTCAAACTCCATGCAAAACATTGAGTGTATGCACACTATCACCATGCAAGCCTTATCAATTAAATAATGCATATAATGACAAGTGTCATGTGGGCCCCACACGTTTCCAAATGAAAGTGGGCCCACGTGCACTCACGCGTTCGGGTTCGATATTTCCGAAATACCGAGCTTACGTCGCGACGTTAATTAAACCGAATTTAAATAAATAATGCGCCTGGCGAAATTATTATTTACGTCGCTAACGAATTAATTCTAAATTAACTCGTATGCCCGAATTAAAATCTAATTTTAATTTCGCGTCGAAATCGAATTTCGATTATTATATCGAATACAATAATTTTATCGATTAATTCCAAATTAATCGTTCTCTCTCTAAATTAGGCACTTTATCCAAGATAAAGTTTTCTCCGCAATTAATCCAAGATTAATTAAGTCCGAATCAAATATCATAGGTGAATCTTCAGGAAGCGACCCAAGAGATCTCCGGATATTTTGGCAGTAAATACGGTCGTCGGATAATCCGAACACGTACGTACCTCGTACTACGTCTTTACCGATTCACAAGACAAGGTTGGCTTCTAGCAAAGCGCCATGCCTACCCAATTCTCCAGAAATATTCTTATAGGAATATAAGATCTATATCAAGCGTAGTACACCGTATTATTGCGTACATCGATCCAGTATCGGATGATCACATGTTAGGCCTGGGGCTGGAGATGTGTCTGCCCCGTACGAAACATATATCGGACATCAAGCAACTAGTCTCTTTAAATCGGACAATCCTGACCTGGTCATATTGTCCCGACGGTTGCAACCTTTTATAGAGTACTAGTTCTGTGTCCTGCGTGATCATCACCTCCATATGTCTGAAGTGATACTTCCATCTCGACATCACATCCAGTACACTACGATTCTCGATAAACCCAGAAGAGGTGTACACAGAACCGGTTAAGGTCCCCAACCACCAAAACCAAAGTTTACCGATTGTCGCAAGTACTAGCGATGTAAGTCTCAGGTTAAGACCATATACACCTACCCTGATGCGGCCTCCCATAGACACGCAGACCATACTACTACATGATGGGATATCCGCGGGGTCTATCCAGAGCGAAGCTGTTTTCCGTACCATCGGTAAAACACAACCTCCTATCGCACTTGCATAAGTATCCAATACTTAAATATATGAGAACTATGCCGTTGTGCCCTCACAACGTGCACAAGCGCAATACTAGTCTATTCCGCATTATCGATGTCCGATCTCGATAATACTACGACTAGGGATATTTAATGATTAAACCTTTATGGATTGATACTGTCTCATATCATCTCAATCCGGTACTAATCATATGGACTTTCGCCATTTATATATCAAAGTAAATAACATTACAAAACGGCAAAAGGCAATTTCATTATCACATAGTTAATTTTGTACAATAATACAATATCATTTACAAACAGTGACGCTATGGGACATAATGTCTAACAATCTCCCACTTGGCCTATAGCCAGTCACTCAAGCATCTAATACCCGAACTATGTATGTGTCGTTCAAAAACTTGCTGAAGAACAGCCTTCGTCAGCGGATCTGCAATGTTATCATCTGATGTGACCTTCTCGACCTTTACATCGCCACGATGTATAATCTCCCGAATCAGATGGTAACGTCGAAGAACATGCTTGGACCGTTGATGAGACCTTGGTTCCTTAGCCTGTGCTATAGCCCCGTTATTGTCACAATACAATGGAACGGGCTCACTGCTAACGGAACTACTCCTAATCCGATTAGGAACTTTCGGATCCAAACTGCCTCCTTTGCTGCTTCAGATGCAGCGATGTACTCCGCTTCTGTTGTTGAATCGGCAACAGTATCTTGCTTGGAAGATTTCCAGCTCACTGCTCCGTTATTCAAACAAAAAATGTACCCGGATTGTGACCTGTAGTCATCCTTGTCGGTTTGGAAACTGCATCGGTATACCCAGATACCGCAAGTTCTCCACCTCCATAAATTAAGAAAGCATCCTTAGTTCGTTTAAGATACTTAAGGATATTCTTAACTGCTATCCAGTGACCTTCACCTGGATCGGCCTGATAGCGACTGCACATGCTCAAAGCATATGAGACATCAGGTCGTGTACATATCATGGCATACATGATCGATCCGACTGCCGAGGCGAACGGTATCCGACTCATGTTGTCTCTCTTCCTGAGTCTTAGGACACATGTCCTTAGACAGAGAGGTACCACGTATCATTGGAACCAATCCCCTCTTGGATTGTTCCATGTTGAATCGCTTCAACACTTTATCAATGTATGTACTCTGGGAGAGTCCAAGCAGCTTTCTAGATCTATCCCGGTAGATCTTTATTCCAAGAATAAAGGCTGCTTCTCCCAGATCTTTCATGGAGAATTTTAATGAAAGCCAAGCTTTCACCGACGTTAGCATGGGAATGTCATTGCCTATAAGCAATACGTCGTCGACATAAAGGACAATAAAAGTAAGTGCTCTCCCACTAACCTTCTTGTATACACAAGGGTCATCTGCGTTTTGCACGAAATCATATTCTTTTATGATCTCATCAAAACGCTGATTCCATGACCGTGATGCTTGCTTCAATCCATAAATGGATCGATTTAACTTACAAACCTTGTTTGCAAGTCTTGGCACGATAAAACCGTCAGGCTGTTGCATATAAACATCCTCCAAAAGGTTTCCGTTAAGGAAAGAAGTTTTAACGTCCATCTGCCATATCTCGAAGTCGAAATATGCAGCTATTGCAAGCATTATCCGAATGGATTTAATCATGGCAACGGGTGAGAAGGTTTCGTCATAATCAATACCGTATTGTTGACGATACCCCTTCGCTACAAGCCTAGCTTTGTACGTTTGTACGTTGCCATCCATGTCGGTCTTCTTCTTGAAGATCCATCTGCATCCAATAGGCTTTACGCCTTCTGGTGCATCAACCAGTGTCCAAACTTGGTTGGCGTACATGGAATCCATCTCGGACTTCATGGCTTCTTGCCATAAAGCGGAATCGATATTTCGTATCGCTTCCTCATACGTAGCCGGCTCATTATCCTCAATAAGATTAATATCTACATGAGGTGAGATCAGGAACCCATACCTCTCAGGTACTGTTCTGACTCTCTCCGACCTACGCGGTCCTTGTGTATGTGAAGTTTGTGGTACAGACTCATCCCGGACGGTCTGTTCTTGTTCCGTCGTTGATTCATTGCCAGGAACAGTATCACTACGATCTTCATCGAGTTCTACTTTCCTCCCACTTACCACTGCATTTATAAATCCTTCTCAAGGAAAAATGCTTGTAGAGCAACAAATACTTTGTTCTCTGGGTGATAGAAGTAAGTAATATCTTTGGTTTCCCTAGGATATCCTACGAAAAGGCATTTATCAGATTTGGGTTCAAGTTTGGTACCTTCCAAATTTTAACATATGCCCAGCATCCCCAAATCTTCAGGAAAGAGAAACCTGGTTTCCTTCCTGTCCATATCTCATATGGAGTCTGTTCAACAGACTTCGACGGTACCTTATTCAAAATAAGTATAGCACTGTTTAATGCGTATCCCCAGAAGGATATTGGTAGCTCAGTGCGACTCATCATTGACCTTACCATGTCCAACAAGGTGCGGTTTCTCCGTTCGGACACACCATTTAATTGCGGTGTTCCAGGAGGAGTCCACTGTGAAAGAATACCATATCTTTCAAGTAATCTTGAAACTCATAACTTAAGTATTCCCCACCACGGTCTGACCGTAATGTCTTAATACTCTTCCCTGTTTGTTTCTCCACTTCGTGTCGAAACTCTTTGAATTTCTCAAAAGTTTCCGACTTGTGTCTCATAAGATACACATAACCGTAACGAGATGCATCATCTGTAAAGGTTACGAAGTAGTGAAATCCACCTCTAGCCTGGCTAGACATGGGCCCGCATACGTCAGTATGAACGAGAGCCAACAGTTCTGTGGCACGTTCACCTTTACCGCTAAAAGGTGATTTAGGCATTTTGCCTAAAAGACAAGATTCGCAGACGTCATATGAATTGGGATCAAATTCGTCCAAGTACCCACTCTTGAAAGTGTGGATATGCGAGTCTTGTTGATGTGTCCTAGACGACAATGCCACATATAAGCTTCATCTTTTAGATTACTCCTTTTGAGCCTTTTGTTTGTCATTTTAGGAGATTCATTTATATTCAAAATATAAAGACCGTTATTTGCAACAGCTGTGCAAATTTCTGCATCACTTTATATAAATAACACCCAGTGTTTCTAAATACAAAGTGTAACCCTGCTGGGTTAACAAGGATACAGATATAATATTCCTAGTTAAACTAGGTACAAAATAACAGTTCAAAAGTTTAAGTACATGCCCTGAGGGCAGTTCTAAAACAAAAGTCCCTACGGCCAAAACAGCAACAGGTGTTCCGTTTCCGACCCGTAGATCCATCTCCCCTGATGCCAGCACCCTGCTATCATGCAGATCCTGCACATCAGTACAAATATGAGCACCACAACCAGAATCAAAAATCCAATTTTTAAACTAGAAGTATTCATATTTATCTCAATAACAAACATACCAGAGGCGATAGCCTTGCCAGCCTTGATATCCTCCCTCTGCCCTTTGCCCATTCGGCAGTCACGTTTCCAGTGACCCCTCTTGCCGCAGTTGAGGCAGATGTCGCGAGATTTGTCCTTTGGCTTCCTAGAAGCCACTGTCAACTTGCCTTTGCCCTTCTTCTTGAACTTTTTCTTCCTCGCACCTCCAATTGCCTTGGGCCCAGCCTTGGCGCATGAGAGGTCGATGCATAATGCGCCTCGCGCTTGCTCCCCTTTAGGAGTTCCTTTCGGACTCCTTCAGCACGGACAACAACTCTCGAGAGTGTCGTCAGTATCCATCAACTTATAGTTGATGATGATTTGTTTCCAAGTATCGGGCAGCGATTGTAATATCATATCAATCGTCAGCTCTGCCTCCAAGACAATGCCCATATTGGCTAACTCATCTATGTCAGCGATCATTTGAGTCCCGTGGGCCTCAACTGATGCGCCGTCTGTCATCCGGGAGCGGAAGAGTTTCCTTACTAGCTCGTACCTCTTCATCCGCTTGTTAGTGCGGTGGAAGATCACGCAATCTTGCCATCATGTTATAGGGATCCAAGTCCCTATTTCTGGCGTCTGAAATGCTGGGTCATTGCAGCTAGCATAACTGACTGAGCTTGGTCACAATCGTCACTATGAGTTTCCATAACTCTAGCTCCAGTGGCTCAGTGGGTTTAGGCGGGAGAGGCCTCTGAATAGTATACAGTACCCTCTCAGCCCCAAGCACTATCTTGAGGTTCATTTCCCAGTCGGCAAAGTTTGTCCCTTTGAAGACATTATCGCCCATGATTATGTCGCGGATATTACCTTGCCAGTCATCTTGACAACTATAGTCCAACTATAAAGTCAACGATGTTATGGGTACAGTCAAACTGTTACAAGTAAAATAACAATATATTAGTCCAACTAATTTTTAAAATATTGACGAAATAATTTTGAAAGACGCGTAAGGCTAAATATCTGAACGAAATTGCAAATTCAATAATAGCCTCCCACTATTTTCTTCAAGTCTCTAACCCTCTGTAGAGAACTCGGGAAATCGAATTTCCTAGTGGGCTAGGATCCCATTAAATAACACACAACCTGACTTTGGCCAATAAAAATTGTATGCTATTTAACTTAGGTAGATCTCCATGATCAATTGGATCTCATCCAATTCCTAGATCCGGTTAGGTGGACATCCAAGTCCGAAACATATGTATAATGTCAATGTATCCAATACATTTTCCTAACCCTATCCTCCGAATCATCTAGGCCTTGGCTTTGGCCAAAAACAAACCTAATGATTCCAGTTAAGCGGGACCCATTGACGAGGAAAGTTTCGTAATCAATGTCATTGGACAAAAAGTGATCTTGACTTTGGCCAATAAAAATCACGATTTGGACAAGACACCGATATGCAACAAAACTCTCATGATTCAAGTACATCCTTGATTGACAAAGGTCTTGACTTTGGTCAAAAACAAACCAATGCCAACTTCGGATCTTGAACAAGAATCATTCAATGGAAGGATATTCGCTTAATATAAATTGAGGGATTTTCGCGTAATTGGCAACCAATTTATTTATCTTTGTTAGGTCTCATCATCATACACCCTTAAGCATGCTTCTAAAACATCATAAAGCGCGTAAAGTAAATTAATAGTGATATGCGGATGGATATATAAACAACTTGTTCCTAGAACAAATCACTCCCTTTCCTCTCCCCGCTAGCACTATTCTACTTCTACCCAATTACATAATACAATAAGAGAAACCTCATTTACATTGAGGGGAATTAGGTGAGAAGAGAATACAAAGAGATAAAGAGATAAGGCTGGACCGCAGGTCCAATTTATAAATTCCAAATTTACAATAATTTCTAAAATTACCCTTCCCTTCTAATATCCATCCGATATACACTATTCATTCATCACATACATATTATTCAAACAAGACATGCTTCTACAACCAATCTAATCCAATTAATTAGTCTTTGTTTAAGTGATCATCCAATGTTCAAACAACGGTTTGATTTTGCGCGAGTCCAACTCGATGAGAATAAGTACATAAGGTACGAATTCGCGAATTATATCGAACTACTTATTAAATCTAATTAATTCGTATTCAATACTAATTCATTTATTTAATTCCAAATTAAATTTACACTTTTAATGTGCTTTAAAGACTTAGATTCTAAATCTAATTCTATTGGGTCTCAAAGCCCAACTAACATCCAATGTTAATTTAATTCAAGTCAAATGGGCTTTCAATTGATTTATTAAGGCTTGGGCTTTGGTCAATGTGGGTCAAACCCAATTACCAAGCCCAAATAAGGAATCACCCTTAAAGCCATAAAACCAATTTTAAGCCCATAAGGCCCAATTAAATTATTAAAGCCCATTATATTATATTTGGACTTAATGGAGTGATTTAGGCCCAAATTGGATCCAATCCTTTTGGCCCAAATCTACTTGGTCCAACCAAGCCCATTATGCCCAAATACAATATTAAAAGCCCAATTCACCATTAAGCCCATTAATAAATTTTAATATTCCAAACATTAAAGTCCAATTAATTAAAGTGTAATACCAAGATTAATACATTAAACCAAATATTTCAAAAATACCCATTTAATTTATTAATCATGTATTTTGCAAAATAAATGTCCAACATTAATTTTTCAAAAATCAACTCCATTTCATGTCCTTGTAGATTCGGCCAAGGTAAGAGTTTTTGTGTCGATTTGTTTTCAATCCGATTGAATTACTAATCTACGTCCCGTATACGTTCTAATTCTAGTCATCCAATGATCTTAAACACAAAAAAATTCCATACATCAAATGTAACATCACATTCGGCCAAGGCCTAGATTTGGGGAAAAATCATCCAATGCATTTTTCATAAAATTGATTTCATATTATGTCATATAACATACATAAAGCATACTCATTCATCAAATTTCACAAGAACATGCTTCAATCAATTTTACCCAAATTTTAACCTAAAGTATTTCATGCTTAAACCTAGCTCAATGATACCATTGTTGGTTTCTATAATATGTCCCAAACAAAGATTAAGCATATGAAATACTATAAATGAATATATATAAAAGACTTGAAGCATGGCGGAAATCATACTTACAAGCTATGTGATGAAGAAGATGATCAAATGGTGGAAGCTCCAAGTGTTGGAAGATTCGGCCAAGAGGAGGAAGAAGACTTGAAGCTCCAAGCTTTTGTATTCCAAGCTCTTTGATGGTTTCCCTATCACCTCTTTGATCCCTTGCTTGTGCTAGCAAAAATGGAGAATAGAAGATCAAATCTTCCTTTGCCCTGCAATGGAGTTCACGGCAATGTGAAGAAATTTGAGAGAGAAAAGTTTGTGTAATTGATTTTGTTTACCAAAATCAATTTATATTTATGGTCATAAAATTATTAAATAATAATAAACTTATGACACAAACCATGCAATGGCTTAGAGTGTCAAACACTCAAACTCCATGCAAAACATTTGAGTGTAATGCATACAATCACCATGCAATGCCTTTGAGTGTAATGCACACTATCACCATGCAATGCCTTATCAATTAAATAATGCATATATGACAAGTGTCATGTGGGCCCCACACGTTTCCAAATGAAAGTGGGCCCACGTCACTCACGCGTTCGGGTTCGATATTTCCGAAATACCGAGCTTACGTCGCGACGTTAATTAAACCGAATTTAAATAAATAATGCGCCTGGCGAAATTATTATTTACGTCGCTAACGAATTAATTCTAAATTAACTCGTATGCCCGATTAAAATCTAATTTTAATTTCGCGTCGAAATCGAATTTCGATTATTATATCGAATACAATAATTTATCGATTAATTCCAAATTAATCGTTCTCTCTCTAAATTAGGCACTTTATCCAAGATAAAGTTTCTCCGCAATTAATCCAAGATAATTAAGTCCGAATCAAATATCATAGGTGAATCTTCAGGAAGCGACCCAAGAGATCCGGATATTTTGGCAGTAGTAAATACGGTCGTCGGATAATCCGAACACGTACGTACCTCGTACTACGTCTTTACCGATTCACAAGACAAGGTTGGCTTCTAGCAAAGCGCCATGCCTACCCAATTCTCCAGAAATATTCTTATAGGAATATAAGATCTATATCAAGCGTAGTATACCGTAGTATTGCGTACATCGATCCAGTATCGGATGATCACATGTTAGGCCTGGGGCTGGAGATGTGTCTGCCCCGTACGAAACATATATCGGACATCAAGCAACTAGTCTCTTTAAATCGGACAATCCTGACCTGGTCATATTGTCCCGACGGTTGCAACCTTTTATAGAGTACTAGTTCTGTGTCCTGCGTGATCATCACCTCCATATGTCTGAAGTGATACTTCCATCTCGACATCACATCCAGTACACTACGATTCTCGATAAACCCAGAAGAGGTGTACACAGAACCGGTTAAGGTCCCCAACCACCAAAACCAAAGTTTACCGATTGTCGCAAGTACTAGCGATGTAAGTCTCAGGTTAAGACCATATACACCTACCCTGATGCGGCCTCCCATAGACACGCAGACATACTACCAATGGGATTCCGCGGGGTCTATCCAGAGCGAAGCTGTTTTCCGTACCATCGGTAAAACACAACCTCCTATCGCACTTGCATAAGTATCCAATACTTAAATATATGAGAACTATGCCGTTGTGCCCTCACAACGTGCACAAGCGCAATACTAGTCTATTCCGCATTATCGATGTCCGATCTCGATAATACTACGACTAGGGATATTTAATGATTAAACCTTTATGGATTGATACTGTCTCATATCATCTCAATCCGGTACTAATCATATGGACTTTCGCCATTTATATATCAAAGTAAAACATTACAAAACGGCAAAAGGCAATTTCATTATCACATAGTTAATTTTGTACAATAATACAATATCATTTACAAACAGTGACGCTATGGGACATAATGTCTAACGGATAAACATAGTACGAGGGACTACGTGTTCGGATAGTCAACGACGAAATTACTACCAACATATCCGGAGATCTCATGGGTCGCTTCCCAAAGATTCACAGGATGACGTATAACTCGAAACCCACTCTATATTAATCTGGGATTAATAGAAAGGAGAGAACAATTATCTGGGATTAATTACGGAGAATTTTATCTGGGATAAAATTCATTACAAGAGAGATAACGATAATTTGGATTTAATCGGTAAATTTAATATATTTGATTATTAAATGAAATTGGATTTAGAGCGGAATAAAAATTAGATTTAATTCGGGCGAGCGAATTAATGTAGATTAATTCGTTAGCGACGATGAATAGTGACTCGCTAGGCGTAATCATTTAATACGATGCAACAAGAAAAATTCGTTAATTTAAATTAGCGAACCCGAGCCCGAGATTATTGCGAGCACATTCGCATTTCGAATTCGAGTGCGGAACGTCAAAATCAAGCGTCAAATCGCTAGTACACATCAAGCTTCAAATCACAAGTCACTTTGAGTGAATGTGACTTGACAACTTGATGGATTGAGTGATGGAAGTGGTTGGTGCCACTTATGGCTTAAATGATTTGCTTTTTGAAAGCCCAATTCAGTGAAATGAATTTGAAATCAAATTAGTGTATAAGATACACAAATTGCACAAAACCAAACCAATCTCTCTCACTTCATCTCTTTCTCTATTCAAGCTCAAATGGGCTAAGTTTTCTTTTTTTCTGGTTTTGAAACCGTGAGCAGTAGGGGAGCTTGGAGTAGTGTGATGTTTGTGGCAAAATCACAAGTGCTATCACACTTACGAGACATGCGAAGGTGATAAGGAAGTGCACCTATGAGCGGGAATCGTTTGACGAAACTTGGAGCTCAAACAAATTGGAGGAAAAAACCGAAACCAGTGAGCTCAAATCTGCACTGCAGTTCACGCCTAAACCAGTGAGCCATTTTTGAAGTTTTGTTGCTTCCGCGTCGTCCACCGATCGATGTAAGTATTCCGCACTTCTCGATTGTTATTCTCACATTATTCATGCTTATAATCGATCATGTACCTTAATAGAAACCAACAAATTGGTATTCATATACTATGTAATATAGGGCCGTTTGTAGGAACCACTTTCCTAGCGGAAAACATTAGGCACCCGGGATCGGAATATAAAACTTTTTCTGCCCTTCTCTCCCTTGACCGAAAGTTACCAACACCAAGGTAGAAGTTTTACTTCTGTTTTGGACAAAATATTAGCCCCGGAATAGCCCCGAACAGTCCCCGAACAACGGCAAAAACTGGACTATTTTGGACCCGATTCGTGCCCAGCTTGCTGCCCAAAACAGCACCCTATTTGCGTAAATCACCACTGTATTTCAGATCTGATTTTTCAATTATAAACAGCCCCAACACGGCCACAAAACACCTCTTAATGTTTCCTAAAAATTATGGGTCGAAACCAAAACAAATGGATCCCTATTTCAATGAGACTATGTGCGGCGGTGACCAAACCGATGCTCACTGCCGTGGGTCTAAGAGAAAAGGATGAAGATGGATATTTGTCGACGCCAAAAGAATTTCGTGCTATGCCTCGCAACCAATGGAAACTAGTGTGGGCTTGACTCACAATATCAATCCCTAAACCTTTTAGAGATTACAAGTCACACAAGTTTTTATTTTTCTTTCTTCTTGTTCTTATTTTTGGTTTTTTCTCATCACTTGAGAGAATTGTGAAGAAGAAGAAGAAGAAAGGTGGCTAGGGTTTCAAATCAGAGGCTTTAGCCAAAAAATAAAATTAGAGTTCTTTTTATACCTAGGGTTATTATTTCCAAAACAATGAAATCCCTTCCCATTTACCCCTTGCAAAATTCGGCCAACACATGTGAAAATCAAAAGATTTTGTAACAACAATATTTACTTTCCATAATTAAAAAGGTGTTACAAAATAAAAGGTTAACACCTTTTAAAAGGTGTAACTTCCAAATTTATTCCAAGGGTTCCAAAAACCTAAATTTGGAATTTACAAATTTAACCATTATTAATTATATCATATATAATTAAATGACATATATTTAATAATTATCATATAATTATTGAAATCATATATTAAATTTTAACATATAGTTTCAAGTGTGACGATATAATATTATTAATCATATTAATAATATATATACATATGTGAATATATAATTGGATTATACAATTATATTTAATCTGCTACAGTATATCGAGCTAGCATAGGGACCAAATGGACCTACGGTTCTGAGCTCCAATAATCCTGAAATATTAATTAAGCTCTTAATTAAATATTCTGAATTATTAACTCCGGGTTATTCCACCAAAAACCTGAAGCTTCACTCTTGTTGCCGCAGATAGATAATTAAGGCGAACCATTTCGGTGTCCATCGATATAGTCATTACATACAGATTAATCCTTCACGAGTATCTTATAATTAGAGCCGGGTCATAATGTATGTTATACCCCTGTAATTATTTTTACCTTAAGTACCATTGATTCTCTAATGAACGATTTATTCATAACCATTATGAATTTCAATCTTTCTATTCGTAATAGAAAGACTCGAGCGTTCTAACCGTTCAAGTACCGTATCAATCGTTAAGGAAGATACTCATCTACTTCTTGTAAGAAGAAGTGAACACCATGTCTATGTAAAACATCCCCAGCTACACACCAAACCATGTTCCCAAATTACGTAGCTATCGATCGAGATTGCTACACCAACCTCACCTTTGTAAATCAAATGACAGAGCCTGCCATGCAGGTGTTCGTTGTACACTCAGGATTATGATCAATCCATATATGACCATCTAGTATATCGAAATGAATTTATTTATTTAACAGATATTATAAGAAACTCATTTATATCTGGATCCAGTCATATATGATCACATCATACAAGGTGCCTCTAATCTCATGTCTCCAAATGGACGATCCCGGATCAAGGTCGCCATATAATTATAGAACAGACCGCAACTATAGATAAACCAGAAACAAAGTATCCACTTTATTTGCTCTCTATGGACTATTTTAGAGTACTAACTTCAGACTTAAATCCTCTTGTGCATGACACTCATATACTAAGTTTGAAGGCAAATGAGTAATCTAGGGTAATCAAGATAATTTGCAATATGCGATATTAAACAAACACTTTGATAAATGAATAATACATCATTTTATTTCACAAAATATAATACCGTTTACATTACAAGATGCTCTAGGGCCCCCAACACTATTAACCTAGAACACTAAAATATCGACAAGCCTCTTTCGATGGTCATGTGAAAACATTCAGAATACACTAATTAACTATATTTCTATGTCAATTAATTAATCTCGAATTTATTAAGAACAAGTTCCAAAATTGGCTACACCCACCCAAAAAGTATGTTTCTATCCTGTAAGGAAATCTCTAAAATGAGATCGTGTGTTATTGAATCTAAGGCTAAACCTAAAATTCATTTGTCAAGTTCATCTAAGTTTACCACATCAATCCTATTGGTGATCAAGCAACAAGAAGAATTAAGATCAAGATTCAATAAACAAGCCAAAATATCACACAAGATATAAGAAAACTCAATTTATAAACTCATAAATTCTAAAGTTCATCACAACCCTAGATTGTAAATCTAGTTACAACACATAGCTGAGATTACTAAATAAATAATCAAAGTTGAACAAAACATCATAAAATAGAAGGAAAGAATAAACTCTATTGAAGACGACAGCCTTCCTCTTCCTTGGTGTTGAATCTCGATGCTATGCTTTGCTTGATGTGTCTTGCTCTCTTTCAAGATCACCTTCGAAGCTCTGAAAATAGGGTTTGAGACTCTCTCCAAAACTCCTATCTATGGCTTGGAACGAGCTCTCATATATAGGGGTTGTGGTTCCATCTTGAGAACACTTCTTGAACAGCCTGAAAAATGTGGGCGCGTCGCGACACGCGTGCCTAAGAAGTCAACGTCGCGACGCGAGGGGTATAGAGTCACAACGCGCATCTTTCAGCACATTCTGCCTCAGTTTTGTTCTTTGGCGCGTCTCGACGCGCAATCTGGAGTCGCAACGCGCTAGTTAATTCCAATTTTGCCCCTGTTTGTTTAACATTTTACCGTTTTCATCCCAAGTTGATTTTATTGAGTCTCGATATTATTTTTATCTGCAAAACGAACCCAAAACACATCAAAACGCTTATAAGGCTCAATATAACTTACAAAATATCAAGCTAGAGGACCGATAAATACTAACATATTTACCGCTTATCAATTATGAATTGAATTATGCAACCCGAAGCATAATTTTTCAATGCTAAATAATATTATTCCACTAACAGTAACATAAGTTCAAAATTTTCTGAAAGAGGCGATAAATAAACAGAATTTGAGCATAATTAACAAGTTACCATGTTGAAGTCTTGCTCAAGGAAATAGTACAGTGTCTGCAAGTCTCGCTATCTCAAGGTATCTTTTGTCTTGCCAAACAAATATGAGGAGCTACAAAAGAGAGGCAGAATCTCTAACAGAATTTCCAGGCTTTTCAATTTTTTCATTGCTGTATAATTCATTTCTCATCAGATACCTGAATGTTATTGTGTCTGGCTGTGCTAAAGATGCTTCTGCTTCCATTTCTGCACTTTTTATATCAACCATAAAGGGATAATATCTTGAGGGCTAGGGCTTCGTAATTGGGCTATCTTAACCCGCCAAAAAAGATAATAACTTGCTAGTGGGGCAGTCTCTTACAAAATTCAAGAACAATTACTAAATATATAGTGGCTTCAAGAACAATTCCAGAAGAGTAGCATGTAGAATGGACATGCTAATCAAAATATCTTAACCAACATTTTACACATATTTACATCATATTGTTTTAAAGATATTAATCCGCATACATTATCAAATTTGTACTGCCAAAAAAAAAACATAAATTTGCATTCAAGAAGAGTGCCGATCTTGCCAAGTCAAGGCATCACAACTCATATACAAAGAAACCAAGATGGAAATTAATGGGAACAAAGAGGTCACTGAGAGCAAGCTTTGCACGGAGAATATAGAGAAAAGATTACTGGTCTGAATAGCCTAATCTGTGCTGGCACAAGTTCTCTCAATCACCTTAGAATCGGTTCTGTAGGAATGCTTTGAGGGAGAACTTGAACCCCGTGAAGAACTGTGTCCGAAGAAGCTCAGCTTACCAATTTTCCTTGAGAAGGAACTCATAAATTTACGAGAATGAGACTTTACCATATCCCTCTTCATACATACATGTTCTTTCTCCAGATCATTTAATCTCATCCTTAAACGAGCTAATTCTAGTTTTAGCTCTCTGTTTTCTCGCCTCAATGATGCATAATTGTCTCTTGGTGACATTGCTGCACTGAGTGCACCACTGCTGATCCGCCATGATTGGTGCACTGGCTTGTGTTCCTCATCCCCATAAGAGCAGCACAAGGAATTACGGAGCCTTAACTGCTCAAAGTAGAGCACTTGAACAATAGATTGGATAGGGAGGCGCTCATTTTGCGCAGCATGTGCACCAGCTTCTTGTGAGAGCTTTTGAAAATCAATCAGTTTACATAGCTTCTTCTTGTCCGAATCTGGCAAATTCTGATGAGCCTAAAGATGAATTAAGAGAAAAAACAATCAGGGAGATACAGATTACGGATATTCAATGACTGGTTATGCATGACGCCTATCTTCTTGTAGTCCATCTTATTGCAAAAAGGGGATAGACATATTAGAAGCTAAAAGCTCAGTTTTACATTATTATTGATCTGAGACGGAACAGTGAAGCAAATCGGCACCGTCAAAAGAATCAACAAGAACCTGCTTTACGGTGCAGAAACTGACAATTAACTATGTTCATATTATTAACCAATAGATACATTCCCTCACAAATTAGTTTTGAAGCAAATAACAGGACCGTTTTTATCCAAAATCATAATGAGAAAATTCAGTAACATACCTTCAGGTAAATATCAATGGCTCGATACAATCCATCGTGAACAGTACGTGCATGTGCTGGTAAAGTCTCTGCGATGACCATGAACTTGGCAAGCTTAAGATTTGCATCAGGAGCAATTTCAGCAAGGTAATTGTCCACCAATTTTGCGACTTTAAACAAAGCAGTTTGGGATGGTGAATGAGGACTCTCAGACTCAAAAACAGATGCATCATCAAGATCATCTTCACTATCATCTTGCTGTGCAAAATTTACCAATATTCTGTGAACTGTGTCGACATCAAACAAGGTATCACCTGCGTGCCGGAAGGACGGGATTAATAGATCATCAAGAGCAGCAATATCCAACTGGGAAGCAATCCTTCTCTCTAAATCAAGCCTACAAGCGACTGTGCAATCAAGCATCACTGCACTTCGCAAAAGCCCAAAAAGGAAATTGATGGGAACCGCAAGCTTCTCTACAGGCAACAGGCTGATGATTGTCTCAACCACTTGTCTTTCATGGCCACTTGAAACAGCAACCGAATCAACCTTAGTCTGGCTAGTTGGATTCCATAGGCTGGATTTCTTTGTCAATTCCTTCTGTGCATAATTCATAAGAGATGCACCAATACTCTCAGGACGAACCCCTCGACACTTCATGGCAGTCATGACTCTTTGATACAAGTCAACTCGAAGAACAGAAAGATCTTCTATCCACCAGTCTCCCTCACATTTGGTATGCCTGTTCATATGAAGTCTCCCTGAGCTGCTATACTCCAGGCGTGAGAAACTTGAAGCAATTTGCTCTGCACAAGCCTTTGAGGCAATTGCATCTATGCAACGACTAACTATTTTTAGCTCGTCAGCAAGAGGGAGTAGGTTCTCACATTGTTGGAGAACTTCAACACACATTTCAAGGTTCTTGCAAACAATACACTCAAGATATTCTTCTGCTCGAGAACCAAGATTATCTTTTGAAAAATCTTCAGTCATTTCAAGATAATCAGAAACACAACATAGCTGAGCCACATTTGCCGATGTGATTTCAAAGTTAATGCCATAACAGAACTTTGCTGCCAGCTCAAATGATTCGGCATCTCCTGGTAGATTAAGAAGCTCAATCCTTGAGATATCAGAATCCCTATGTTCTGCAACTAACTTCCGGATGCGCCCACTTCGAGAGACAAGAGGGAACTGTATTTACCAATTGAGATCGCTTTAAGTAAAAAAAAATCCTTGAGAAACATATGCCTTAAGTGATAAAAGCTATGCAAAAGTAAAGAAATTCGTATAATAGGATCCGGTTATGGGACTAGGAGTGAACTGAAAATCCCAAACTGGTAACAACACAAACATTTGAATTGTAACCAAGTCGAATCAAAGACCAAAATAATTTCTTTACCTTTTTCCTTTTTTAAATCTCCACTTCTCTTCTAAAGAGTTATTCCTCAAACATACTCAACAAGCTCAATGAAATCACACAAAAACTAGAATTCCGGATACTTTTAGTAGCAAATAATTTGTATATTTGTTATGGATGGGGCAATTTAACTTAAATCAACGACTAAAAAATTGTGTAAAAATTTTAAGTTCGAAATACCCTAACCCGTTTGTTATTTATCAATATTTTTCTAGAATAAAAAAAAAATTAATAATGTAAGAACTCATGACTGACACCAAATATGAGGTATATATTTGATGAAGTAAAATGAAATGCGAACTCATTTGAAAAAAAATAAAATCAAATGAAAAAAAGAAGGAAGTTCCATGCATTACAAGATGCATATACATTTATAACACCAGTTGGATAAATCACTACCAAAAAAGCTCACCTTATGCAATGCAAATGTCCCTCCATTTACTTCAATTGTTATATCACTAGGAACATCCCGAAAAATCCTACAATTATAACAATTTCCAGTTAAAAACCAAAATAAACTTTCAACCAGTAAATAAAAAACAAAGTAAACACACACAAAAATTAAATAAATAAAGAGCACTGGAACAAACCATTCATTGCATCGTTGGCGCGAAGACTTGGCCAAGGTCAGCTGGGGCTGCGGCTGCGGCTGCGGATGCTGAATCTTGCTGTCCATGAATGCAGCAAAAAAAAAAAAAAAAAAAAAGAAAAAGAAAAACAGTGTTGAGAGAGAGAGAGTGTAGAAGAAGATAGTGCGGTTAAATGGAGAGAAAGACAGAGACCCAGATGAGGATTAATTTCTTCGACCATTTTTGTCAACCAGTTGGTGTTCAAAGCTTACGGCCCTCTCTGTCCCTCTGGTGGGTCATGCTTTATTTTTTGATCCATTTCTGTATAATTAAAAAAAAAATGATTTGAAATTAAAAATTTGCAACTATTTAGATCGCTGTCTTATAGGTGAAGTAACGATTTGTCTTGTTTAAAAGCAGGTAAAAGAGGCGGAAAAGGAGGAGGTGTGTTTGTTCTTTCAACTTTTGTGGAAAAAGAACTCTCAAAACTCATTAGCGAATATTTAAGTAACAGAAAAATGCGGGAACAAAAGTTGCAGTTTTTTGGACATTTTTGACACATTTTTACTTTTTGTCGCCCTTTTCAGTAAATTACTATATTTCTCCTTCACACCCCCAACTTTTTCTCTCTTCCAAAGTTGCAAGTTACCAATTACTAATAGACTCTTCATTTTTTAATTGGAACGAAAAATCGTCTTGAATCTCAGAATAAATGATTTGAGATCTCGAATCTCATATTCGAAATTAAGACTCAATTTTTTATTTTGGACGAAAAATCGTCTTGAAACTAATTGAAATTTTCATTCATAACGAAAATTTATCCTGAATCCATCGCCGAACAGTATGGGATCCCGAGTCTTAATCGGGACTCAGGATTTTATGCCAACTCTACTCACTAGTGCTTCTTCAATTTTTATGTATTTTATATATTCACCCATACTATTTTCACCTCATCGTCCATTCTCCAGTGTAGGCATCCTTATTTTATAAAATACAAACACCAGTTAAAAAATAGCAAAAAAAAAAACTCTAATATACAAAAAAAACACAATTTTTAATGTGACTTTTTTAGCCGGAATTTGAATCTCAAACCTCATATATTATCCCAAGAAATTTGCTATTGCTTCAGCCAATTAGTTAATTGGACAGAAATTTCTCCTCAAGCAATTCTTCTTTTTTGTTCCTCAACTTATAGGATATCCGTATGTTACAGATACAAATGTCCATAACGAAGATAATAAAAAATACTATTTTTCATTACCGCTCAAACACCCTTAATTTCAGATTTTTTATATAGTAACCTCTGATACAAAAACTTATCAATTATACTTTTTATTCATGAATAACTTAACTTATACCCATTTCTTATCATAATTATCCAATCCGACATTTATACCGTCAATCGCATGTTCGAGCCAATAACAAACTTATCCACAAAAACGCGCACATACATATGCTAATACAAATTCTGAAGTTTTGACTTATTCCCTTTACCAATCTTTTATACCCAAATCATACATATCCTATCATCTCATACATATACAAATACGCGTTCATATACTTATACATATTCTTATACATATATATGTCATTACAGGTTCACACACTTACTTACATAACACATGCACATAAACATTGAGCTCATTAAATGTTTCACTTCATATCACAGCAATAACAAAATCCATACCTGCGATGGTCGATTCACCTAACTAATCATAGTCTTGAACTCCGTTATCAAATTACCTCTTAACTATCTTCGTTTTATCATAAACAATTCAATAACCTCTATATACAATTAAACACAAATCAACAATTCAAGCTCTCATCGCATGGGTTACTTACCTGACTTTGCGAGCACTCCAGGTCCTAGTCAAGTCTGCCAAAATAAATGGCGAAAAGTCGTCAGAATCGTAACTTTACAGAATTCTTGACTTTACTACGACAACTTCTGGATCTTTCCGAGATAACCAAATCAAGTCCGATTTTAATATTTTCAGTTTCAATAATCCTAAAATATCATTACTAACTAATCCATATCACTAGTTAACTTGAATTATCGATTTACGTATTTTTGGAAAATCTTCCGAAATAGTTTCCGCAAACGCTACGGAAGAGCCCGAACCCTCCGAGCCTACCCAAATTTATCCAAACATTTTCGTAATACCATATATAACTCATAACTATCAATAAAATCAAAACATATCATTATATGCAAAAACCCACATTTACTGGAAACTTACAATTTCTATTGGGTCGATCCTATTTATTCTGTTTTCATCCGGATTCTACAAAATGTACATAGTCAATATACTCATGCTCAAATAATTCAATTCATATCATTACGCTACTTTACAAAGCTATTGGATACATCCGAACTTTTAACGATAAACTTGAAATTTATGAGTTTTTACCGGGAGGTCTTACCGAGATTTCGAGGGCATATTCAGTCTCCAAATGATCCCACGAACGCGTTAGAATCGACGAAATTTCGATTGAAGCTACTGTTCATTTGTGGGGTCACTATTCATTGAATATTCCTTCCTCGTTTCGCGTGAAACCGTGCACGGAACGTGTCAACTTGTAGTCAACTTGAAAATTCATCACTGTCAACTTGTAGTACTCTCCGAGAGCTTCGATTTGGCGGGTGGCTCGGGCCGTGAAACGAAACGACGAGCCGGAATCGCGAAACCCATTCATGTGCGTCTTTTTCTCTCCTATTGTCGTTCGCCGGTGATCCAGGGCTTCCGCCGACCACCACAAGGTGGAGGGGTGGCCGGCGCACCCTTCTAGCTGGTCGCGCTGGTCGACGGTGGCCGGCAGGCCGTCGGCGTGACCAGTAGTTCAAAGAATTAATTTTTGGGGGTGTGGGTCGAGTTGGAAGATTTGGAAAGTAATGTCATTTTGGCAATTAAGGGAAACTTCAGGGTATTTATAGGAAAGTTTCCAAAAATTACAATCGGACCCTGCGAAATTGCACTCAAGTCCCTAATATGGGGCTTTCACAGAAATTCATATTTTGGAAGCCATTCTGTTACAAATTTCATAAAGTGTTCAACAAGAAAGTTGTTCTTCTCGGAAAAATGAGTCTGATAGTTCAAGAATCAGCTAAATCGGAGTTCGTTTGCTATTTTTATAGCCGAAACAATAAACTTTTATGCGTATAATGATATAAATATAAATCGCGTAATTGGTCCTTAAAACCACGCGTTTTCTAACATGACGAAGCTTCATTTTAAAATATTCTGATCTATTTTCCAACACATAAATTCTGATTTTCAAACATCATCCAATTCCAAAGCCAAACTTTAATTCGAAAATCTTTTAGTATTGTTCCAAAAAATTCGGGATATTACATGTATCTACAAACTTTGTATAAGAAATTAACAAAATCAATGGAGTTTGACTTGAATTTAGATAATTTAAATTAAGTGAAAATTTTGAATTTTATAAATGTAAGTGTGTTTGCCTAAAGATTTATGGTGTTCCCACAATAGATAAAGAAAAAATGTTTTTTATACGCATAATTATATGTTTTCACTAAAGGGCACCTTTTTACTTTCAAAATTGGTTTTAAAAGCATATCCTAATGAATTATTAAACCTAGCATTAGGATAATCTTATTTTTTTGTTCTGACTCGTTCCATTAAAATATATTCTCATTCCTTTTTCAAATTGAGATATTAAAATATATATCAAATTTCATCCCGAATGGAAAGAGATCTCATTGAGATGAGGATGAGATGAGAAAAATTATCATTCCTATGTTTTATAGGTTAAATATAATTCAAAATCAGGATGAGATATAAATTGAAATTTATTTACTTTCACGTGTATGTATCCCTAGTATTAGTTCATAGATTTTCTATTTTGAAATAATTTTGTAATTTTTTTTTATCACAGGCCCTTAAGTTTATAATATTTAGTTATGACCTGTTGAGTCAAAGTCTTGGTTATGCCTACAATCAACTTTTGTTTTTACTTCAAAATTTATGTTAAAGTTCATTTCATTCATTTATCAATATAAAAATTAAGAAAATTCTAATGGGTCTCAAAATATGAAAGAGAAAACGGTTAATTTCGCTAAAGAATATGAAGTTTTAGTTTTCAAGGGGCATGATTTGGTAGTGTATGATTGAGGTTTTTACATTGAGCTTCTGGATTCGAATCCATGAGATGCGTTTCTTGTAAGAGCCTATGACAACCGGAAATTTTACCTGTTCCGCTTAAGTGGGGAAGATGTGGTTTGATGGCGGGATTTCCAACGATTCCAAAAAAAATAAAAAGATGAAGTTTTAGTCCTCTTCCATACCAATAAAAATGGTTGAAGAAATATTAAAAACTTTTAGGCTTTAACACAAAATAAGAAAAATCGAGTGGAAAATATGTAATAAAAGTTGTTAAATTCCAAACTCCAAAGGATAAAATAACCTTTTAATTTGTTGCTTTATTGGCTTGGGAAAACTTAATCACTTTGCTCCCCGTGTCAAAAAGGAGAAGGAAACACACTCAAAATATTGGACAGAAAATAGTGGAGGTGCGGCCACTTTTGATAATTTTATATGATTACCCACCTCCTCCGGTGGGCCCATCATGGGTTGGCCCAATGGGCTCCACCCCAAATATCATTTCCTTCAAGTGCAATTATTTGATATGACATTGATCACACTCTGTCCATTGATCTATCCCTTTCATAAAATATAAATAAATTATGTATGATGTCTATAGATATGTACAAAAATAGGTGTTTCACTTTGAAGTCAAAGTCTTCAAACCCTAGCTGGCATGGCATTGCTATTGGCATGCCAATGCATGGTCAATTAGGTATTTATTTGGTCATAGACAAAATCATGCAATGCGTATGATTGTGAGCTTTGTTTGTATTTCAAGTCCCTTCTTCTTCTTCTTCTTCTTTGCCCTTTTTTTAATTATAATATATCAAATTTTACAATAAAAACAAATTTTACTAGAATCTTCTAAATCAGTTATTTGATGACACAATTAGAATCTCTAGATTAAGATATGTATGCAGTTTTGTGTATATATATATATATATATATAAAAGTTATGTCCGTTTACAGTTTTGTAGTCAGTCAGTAAGTCAGTTAGTTTAGGTCATTTTTTTGGTGAGGGCTAGGTCGTCTCCTACCGAACACATATCTAGATTTTTCGGGAAGTGACAATCTTTTTATTGTCGTCTATAATTGTAATATCCCGAGTTTTTGGGAACAATGCAGGAATATTTTCGAATTAAAGTTAAGAATTTGAAACAGGATAGTAATCGAAAATCAGAATCTATATGTTAGAAGATATATCGGAATATTTAAAAGTGAAGATTTATCGCGTTGGAAAATGTGTGGTTTTGAAATCCGATTATGCGATTTCTGATTTTATTGTTATATGCGTAAAAGTTTCTTGTCTCGGTTATAAAAATAGCAAAAAAATTCAATTGAGATGATTTTTGAACCATTGGACACGTTTTTCCGAGACGAACAATTTTTGTGTTGAACACTTTTCAAAAATCACATCAGAAGAGCTTCAAAATAGCCGATTTCCAAAAATATCCTTCTAAGTGGGGGCAATTTTGTAATTTCTGGACGAATTGCACTATAAATGTCATTGTTCATCATTACAGAATTGAAAAAAAAAGAAAAAAGAAAGAGAGAATAGAAAAGGGAGAAGAGAGAGAAAGAAGTGGTGGATGGCGCATGGCCGGCCAGCCACCCTCGGCGTTG